>APFE031570450.1:0-20358 GCA_000404065.3 Pinus taeda
AAGTAGTTGTTGTTCCGGTCGACGCTGATCCATTGAAAAAGTACTAGGAGGCCCAGGGGAAGGCCAAGTGCGTGATCCTAGATAGGGTCAAAGATCATGTAGTACCACACATTGCTGAGAAGGAAACAACAAGGGAGATGTGGGAGACGCTGACCACCTTGTACCAGGGCACTTCCATCCAGCGGAAGATGCTATTAGAAAATCCGCTGAGACTGTACCAGATGCAGAAGGGAGAAGAGATCGATCCCTTCCTCCTCAGGTTGAAAGGGATTAGAGACCAGTTCACTTCTGTGGGGTCTACACCAGATCCTGAGTTCATGGTCAGGACTGCCCTAAATGTAGTATCCGAGGACTGGGAGACATTTGTCCAAAGTATCTTGGGCAGAGCGACTCTCCCTAGTTGGGAGGACATGTGGACAACTCTTTGACAGGAAGAGATCAGGAGATTTACCAAGGCAGGGAGTAGCGACAAAGGAGCCTGAGTCAAGAAGGAGGAGGAGGAGGATGCAACTCTCACATCATCGGGATAGAAAGGGCAGCAGAAGAGATAGAAGAAGGATATAACCAAGGTCAGATGCTTCAAGTGTGGGGAACTTGGACATTATACCACTCAGTGCCCCAGGAGAAGGGCAAGGAGGAAGCATCTGACTCGAAGGGTGCTCCAGCGAAAGCTGACAAGGAAGGCGAGGATGACGATTGTGCCATGAGTGCTTATGTGCCTCTGGAGGATAGGTGGGGCGACATGGAGTTGTAGTCGAGAGGACTACATGATGGGCAGGATACTTGAGATGCCTAAACTCTTGGATCACATACGGCTACAGGAGCCCTTAATGATAGTAGCGAAATGACGGGTGTCGGTTGAAGCGAGGTGTGATGGAGCGACAGTGGCAAATCTAGAGTGCCAAAGTCTGAGGCAACGCAGTGGGTGTTGTAGCAATGCGAGAGGCACAAAACAGTTTGCAGCAACGCAGTAACAACAAAGGGTCAACACAAATTAGCAGCAGAGGTAGCTTCAGCATCACGAGGCATCTAGACTGACGAGCATGTTAGTTTTTGGGTGAAGTTTTAGTTGCTTACTTCTCAACAACTGAGCTACAGTGCAACAATCAACAGTGGCAATGCTATGGGTAGCATGAGGCAACATTTTGAGAGGGCACTATAGTACAAATGTAGCAGTGATAGTGGCAGAGTCATGGGCAGCAGTGCAGGAAGCAACAATTCAATTGATGAAGGGCATCAGGCCAAGCATCAACAACATAGAGGACCGATGCAATGGATCAGTGTAATACTTATGTTAAGAAGTGCTACTAGAGCACATTCCTCGCTAAGAGGGAGTGTTGATTTTGGGTAGCATCGGATGTGCTCTAGCTCCGAAATTTCGTGGAGGGGCTAGAACACATGAGATCTCCAAGACCCATAAATCGTTTGGAGAAATTACACCCGGATAAGGAGTTATTAAAATAATTAATATTTTTAATGGTTTCCTAAGTCTAAAATTAGGAAAATAAAAATATTAATGGGTATTAATAAGAATATGGGTGAGAAACTTCTAAGAGACAAGGATTAAGTTTGTTTTAATCTTAGCCGTTGATTAGGGACTTAATCTCGACCGTTGATTCATCAACAGGAAAAGTATAAGAGGAGGCTTGAGGGTCAGTTGGAGATACACTTGAGAGAATAGTCAGTTCGATTTTTTTGGGGCGAGGTTTGCTGAGAAAATCGAACAAGTGATCTGTTGCAGTGAGAGGGGCAGTTTGACAGAGGGACTTTAGTCCAAGGCCGAGAATACATAACAAAGAGGCAGAGAAGCACTAGGAGAGCTCTAACGTAGTGACATAGTGTCACAATGACACAATGGGAGAGCTTTGACGTAGTGACGCAGAGGGAGAGCTCTGACGCAGTGATGCAGAGGGATAGCTTTGACGTAGTGACACAGAGGGAGAGCTCTGACACAGTGATGCAACACCTAAAGGAGGTGACGTAGTTCCAACATAGAGCTTGGAGCAACCATCGCTGCCCAGCACTGGGTACAACGTGGTCACCTGTGGGGTTTGTTCATTAATAGGAAAAGTATAAGAGGAGGCTTGAGGGTCAGTTGGAGATACACTTGAGAGAATAGTTAGTTCGATTTTTCTGGGGCAAGGTTTGCTGAGAAAATCGAACAAGTGATTTGTTGCAGTGGGAGGGGTAGTTCAGCAGAGGGACTTCAGTCCAAGGCCGAAAATACATAGCAGAGAGGCAGAGAAGCACTAGGAGAGCTCTGATGCAGTGATGCAGAGGGAGAGCTCTGACGTAGTGACACAGAGGGAGAGTTTTGATGCAGTGTCGCAATGACGCAACTCCTAGAGGAGGTGACATAGTTCCAACACAGAGCTTGGAGCAACCATCACTGCCTAGCACTGGGTACAACACAGTCACCTGTGGGGTTTGTTCATCTGTCTCTCGATAGAGGTACTTCCGCCGGGTTTATTCTTTGTTGGGTGAGCCAAATTTGGCACCCTAGTTGTATTCAGAAATCTGCTTAATAATAAAAACCCTCTATATGTTGCACTGGTTTTCCCGAATTGGGTTTTTCTGGGGATGATTGTCCAAAAATAATGGTGTCCCTTGTGTGATTGTCTCATTCTATTTTCAATTTATGATTTGTATGTATGTGTAGCCTGCAATAGTGTTTTCATCGTTGTTTATATAATTAAATAACTTGTTGAATGTAAAGAACAAGTAGGAGCTGATAAACCAATGATTGCAGTTGGATTTCTGATGTCTAGATTCAAAATTTTTCACAGGTGCTTCTAGCCCCTAAGGAGAGATGACATTTTCAAGGTCAACCCTTTAATTCATAGGTGTTAGTGACAATAGGTGGTAGCAGACAGGGAAGACTTCATGGCTAAGTGCCATGGTCATGGGACCAGTTAATGTAGGTCCACATCTTGAGTGCATAGATGTAGTGGAGGGAGAAATCGTGAAGGCATGAGTTACCACTTTCCTAAGTGTGCTTTTTCTACCCCTTTGGTGCGCCTCTTTCGTTTTTTTGATAATGTATATGGAGCATAGGTCGGGTGTCCAAGCTTGCTTTTTATGATATAATATTTATTTGCCCCTTAAAGATGAGTTGGTTTTTCACTCATTTGGGTTGGGACACACAAGGGTTCCTTCTAATGAGATGGGGGATCTAGTGCTCATGAACTGGGTGATGGTTAATGAGTGGGGTAGAGCTCATGCTAGGGTTTTGCTCACACACTAATTTTGTTTTGACCATCCTTAGCATTTTAACTTTTCTTTTTCTTTTTATTGTGGTCATTTTATGCTTTTATCTTTCTTTTAGCTGCATCAACCTCTGAGGCAAATTTTCCAGGCTTAACTCAAGGATGTGGATGTATGAGTGCCAATACCAATGAACCAATGATAGTTAACTCGAAGGATTGATGTGATATCAAGGGAAAGGTGAAAAGTGGTAAGTATGGAATGTTATGGAAACACTACTTCAATCCAAGTTTCCCAAGTAGTGCTTTTCCTATAACCCTGAGGCCTTAGAGGAGGTATCCCTAACTAGGGCTAAAGACTAACCCCCCTTTTAAGATGAGAGAACAAGCTTACAATCAAGATCAGTCAATCATCCAGATCTCTCCTTTATCTGTGTTAAAATGCCCAAAAAATTAAGTAAATGTACTTGATTGCAAGATGGTTAAAGTACCTACTGAGTGGTAGTTGACCTTCATTCAAGAGGAATGTCAGATGTTGAGAGGTGTGTGACCCATGCAAATGGTGGAGGAATGTGGCAATATTATCATCACTAAGCATTATGTAGGGCTGTTGGCTGGTTGGTTGTTGAAGATAGGAGAAAATTTTTCTCCTATAGGTTTACCCACTTTTGGTGGGTAACATTTGGCTCCAACTTGGGGACATGTGCTCATTGTATAGCACATGATCCATATGCTCGAACGAGGAGTTCATGAGAACCCTAGCAATCCTTGGGCTCGTAGGGTTGTTACTTGCACACTCAAATCAACTTGTTTGCTACCATGTGTATGGGGTGTTAATCATCACCCTTTCATTCATATGATATAATAAATCCATACTGAAAAAAAGAAAGTTAGCTAACTACAATATGATCTATAATGCAACACAACAACATGAGAAATGAATGAGTAGAATGTGTTGGATGGTGTTGTTATTGATGTCAACCCATGGAGTTGACTGGGTTTGACTTTGACTAAAAAAACCTAGCCATTGATGTCAAATGGTTAATGAACACTTCTTATTAATTGTCGGATTACATCAAGTTGGTAGCTACAATGATGGATGGTTGAAAACTCGAGTCCTAGGGTTTGGGTTACCTGGACTAAGGGTGTACCCCGACTTTGTCGATGGTTTTTGAAGGGTCAAAATATCGAGTTTGACTTGGAGATCTACATCATTGGATTCTCCTCGGAAAGATGTTTCTGGTGGTACGTGGTATGCCTCGAGAGGCCTCCTGGTTTGAGAGATATTCACTTTTGAAGTTGGTAACCCCAATTTTTGGGTTAAAACCCCAAGCGGTGGTGACATGGCATAATTTCATTGGTTGTGGACATCCAAAAACTAACCATAAGGGTTCCTTGTAGGCATCATCACGAGTGGACCCATATGAAGCATTCATCATAACTCCCAAGACTAAAAATCCTTCTCAATTAAGTTAACCTAGTGATAAAGGTAACTAATTAGTAATTTTTAAGATAACAATTATTAAAACAAAAGGAAAGGTGTTTAACTCTCTAATCTACTCCAACATCTATCTTCAAAGAACCCCTAATTAGCCTAACCTAACACTATAAAATAAGACCTAATCTAACCATCATGCTATAACATTCTTAACTCATCCATTCTATGAAATTCTCTCTGAAATCTTCGGCTCTCTGAGGCAAGGAACAATGAAGGATTTCCAGGACTTCTTTTACTTCACAGAACTGTTCGGTCACCTGAGGTAAGTAAACAAGTGGACTTTGTTTGGCTTTATTTTAGGTCTTTTGGGTGATTCGTTGGGCAGATTCACATTATAGGTTCAGGCCTTCCATTAAAGCACTTTGGCACTCAGTTAGGGCACTAAACATCTGAACAGAACAAGCGAACATTGCAGAAGGTAGTGTTTCTATTGTGTTTTTTATTTTTGCTCAAGGGATTTGTATAGATGTTCCAATATCTTTTTATGATTTGGTTGAGATTCGTCTTGGGTAAATACTATTCCAATTAGCTCAAAGGCTTAAGAGCTTCTCTCTGGTTTGGGAGTTCACTTAGCAACTCTTTCTCGGCCCTTCTTGGGCATCACTTCTGCAAGACCTATTTCAAGACCATAACAAACCTCTCTTGGGCAGCGAAGGTTTCTTATTGTGTTTTCTTTTTGTGACATGTGAATAAAGACACTCTTATTAGTTATACCATTGTCAATATATGACGTTTATTCTCACCATAAAACAGTGGTGGTAATCTTAGTGTATCAGTGAGCAACTGCAAGGATCAAAATGCACTAAGCCAATCATTGACTTCACGATCATGGTAGGATCAAATGCAATAAGCCAATCATTGAATTCACTTGATTAAGATAGCAGACCTTGTAACTAGTAGAACTAAAACATTGCAGACCTCCTGTGCTAGGACAATATTCCAGCATGTTGGAAAATCTTTTGACAAACTCCTTGTAGGATTGATAGGAGTCTCCATCTTGTAAAATATCCCTCTATAGTAACTTGGCAACTAGATAACCTATTTATGCACAAGGTTCTTGATTCAACTTGAAACAATAGCACTTTAACATTGAATTTATTTACCTCCCTGTGAGTCAACTTGTCAAGAAAACATTGAAACATTCAGTGCTCAGTGAGACTATTCAGTACAATTGTCTTAAAGTTCATTTGTACTACAGTGATACAGATAATCCAGTGACTTGATATACAGTGTTACCATACAAACTTAACAAGTAATGTGACAATGGCATAATAGTAGTGACTTTACTAGTGCTTTGATTATCTACCACAGTCAAGCATGTTGATAATGTTGTTTTGACTTGGTAATAGTAACATGTGATGTGGCATTAGCATATTAACAGTAACTTGATATATAGTCTGGACATATGATTTGAATATGATATGATATTGACAAATGACATTTAGTATAATAACATTGTGACATAACACTTATCTTATGTAACCTTGACATTAGTTTAAAAATCCTGTACACTCTTGACATATGATTGAGAATCTAGTAGTAAAACAGTGACTCTTGTGTGATTTGATGAGATGCTTAAGTTGATAACAGTAGTATAAATACTTCACAGTGAATCTGTAACATTGGGTTGTGATTAATTGGTAAAAGTCAACCACTGTAACATTTGGCATGTCAATAAGACAGTGACTATGGGGGTTTGATCCTTGACTTGACAAGCAGTAAAATATATAACAATGACCTTGATATATTGACATAGAGATGTGACAGTGATATTGTTAATGAGACTCTTAGCAGTTAGTGGAATTGGCTATCCAAAGACATATTAGGATTATTTGCATTGGGTTTTGGGATGTTCTTAGGAGGTGTGGGTGGACTAGCACTCTTTTGAAGGGCACTATTGTTACTAGCACTTGCTTGGTTTTGGTCATTGTTTCTCCTAGAATATTGTAACCTTTTAAATCTTCCTCCCTCCTCAAGAGCCATGATTGGCTCATCACGATCATTAGTAAATTCTTCATTGTTTTCTTCATGTTGTTGTTGAAAGAATTAGGATTCTCCAAGCAAGATTTTAAAAGGAGCATTATTATAGCAATGTTAAGATGCCCTGAGGTTTCCTCCTCTTCCACTTGATTGTAAGGACGCTTCTCTTGGGTATGAAATTCATTGCATGTTTTCCAGCAAGAGTTCCCCTCTTGACCAACCATATTGGTTAGAGCAAGAGTGTTGGGTACATTTTGTTGTGAAACATTGCTTCCAATGAAAGAGTTATTCTTAGGAGGTCTTTCTTTGTTAAATTGTGGTTTAGGAGGAAAGTTTTGATGGGCTTCCCTTTCCCTTTCCAAAATTGATAGCTTGTTCATCATAGCCATCTGCCCTTGTATTAGCTCTATAGTAACTTTATTGAATTTTTGGGCAAATACTTGCAAGGCAAGGTCCACTAGGGCACTAGGCTTAGCTTTAGGTTCAATTCTAGCCCTTGGGTAAGCAAGCAAAACAATTTTGGATGATCTTAGATTGACAGGTTAGCACATTGTCATTAGAAGTTCAAACTGCCTTTATTTGTTGCTCTGTTCTAAATCAAGTTTGTACTGGCGACTGAATGCAATAGCTCGGTAAAAATCATTTTCCATTTTATAAAATACTTGAGGAAATTCTTGATTTAAGCAATTAGTAGATATGTTAATTAAACTACCCAAAGTGGAGGATGCATAATGCTGTAGATGCTTTTGATTATGTTCAAGCTGGTAATCCAGGACCTGAGACTTGAGTGCTGGAGTTAAAATGGCATGATGGTCATTGAAACCCAATTCATTTTGAGTACTATTGTGCCCAATGCAATGAATACATTGCCCAAATCACTCTTCGTGTCTTTCAGTGGCTCCTGCATGTTGCTGAATGCTTTTGTTGTTGATTAGAGGCCTTGGATTTCTACAGAATTGTTGATGTTTGGCAAGAGCAAGTCATTCTTGGAATAAAATCCCACCTGCTGCTTTGAAGTTGGGGTGTAGTTATTGCTGGAAAAGAAGAGTCCATTGGCTACAAACCTATCTGCTGCAAGTTGGACATTCTGTTAAGGCAACAATATCGGGCTTGCTGTGTGGAAATTGAGGCACAAGACATTGTGAAGTGAGAACATGAGCAGACATCAGTCAAATGAATGCACACCAATAATCTAAGGAAGGCTGGCTATGCTCGTGACAGCTTGTAAAAAATAGATTTCGTGTACTTTGGGTAGAATTTGTGAACAAGAGGACGCTGAATTTGAGCATGGAGATAAGCAGACTCTATGGATTTGGATTTTTGTCCATTTTGAAGGTGTGGTAGATAACCATTAATCCCCGTTGAAAAGTTGGCAAATTAATTTTCTAAAACTCTTATTGTTTCTACAAGTACATTTTTGGTCATGTGTTGACTTGATTGTTTGAATAATGTATAAAATTCATGTATTATTAGAGTTATTAAGCATTCTAATCTTATCTACTGCTCACAACACAATTAAAGTTAGCAAAGCCTCTCTTTCAGACATTCAGACTTGTCTGCAAAATGCACAAGACAAAATTGATTTTTTGCAGCTTGAATCACAGCTACAACAAGAGGAGTTACAAAAGTACAGTCATGATTCTGAACTTGTCTTTGTTCAGGACAATTCTTTGTTTGAGACACACTCCCATCAACAACCAGAAATTGATCAGATCATTGAGCCTCTCTCAGGAGCAGTTGTACATGCATATGCAGAAATTTAGTCTGCACTTCCCAAGTCGGTCATCAGACCTTGGGAAGAGCTTGTCCATAACAAGCACAAAACCGGTCTTGGATATGAAAAGGAGGTTTCCTTTCATATTCCAGATTACTCAAAGCTCATCCAGTTTCAGAGTGCTGGATTTCTTCATGACAATTCATCTTCAACTGTTCCAGATTCTGCTCCTCGTCCACAACAACAACAGATTGTGAAATGCCAACATTGTGAAAGAGTTGGCCATATGAAAGATCACTGTTTTGATCTTCATCCATGTAAGCATTGTCATAAAACCAGCCATTCTTCAAACATATGCTTCAAAAACAAGCCTCCTGCAAGAACACAAATTCATCTTGGATGGATCGCTTCTTAGCAATGGGCTTCAGCAACCAAGAAGATATTTCAGTCATATGTCAAAACTTGTTCTAGAGTATTGAAAAATCTTGCAGTTGAGTTCTCTCCATCATCTCATCTTGTATTTGATAGGGGGGAAGTGATGGTCGTCTACAAGCTTTAAAGCCACATCAAGCGAGCTTGAGCCACAACCTACCATATCAAATTCAGAGTTGTAGCCAGAGAAAAAGATGCCCTTGAGCATGCCTTCAGTTGGTGATGCCTCTTCAAAGAATTGGGGACACTTCCTCTAGCAGAAGACTTTAGTGACAATTGTGGAAGAATTCGAGGAATTGCATTAAGCATTCCAGAGTTGGTGGTAATCCTTAAACCATCACAGGTTGAGACCTCCCTTGTTAGGTTGAGGTTCTCCCTTTTTATGCGGGGTGAGACCTCCCTTTCAAGGTTGAAGGTTTCCCTCTTCAAGACATCAGGAGCACTTCCTCTAGCAGAAGACTTCAACTTCTTGTTAGACTTGGAAGAGTTCTTGGAACTGCACTAAGCATTCCAGTGTTGGTGGTCATCCTTAAACCACCTCCCCTTATACCAACATTTCAGAGAGCACATTCAGCCTAGTGTTGCCATGCATTTTTGCACATTTTGTATTACATCTCTCTTCTTGGACTCATACATACCCCTTCGGATTAAGGGGGGAGTGTTGGACACCTAATCCTCTAAGGGTTATGGTGTGGAAGATAAACAGTCGAAGGGAGTCCAAGAGACTTTGGAATATGGAATCCAATGGTCACTCCCATGTATTATAAATGTGTATTATTTGTTAATAGAAAATGTATTCACACTTTACCTTATTTGGCTGTCCACATTCCATGTGCATCTGTCATTCTGGGCAATACGAAGAAGAGATTCTTCTGGGAAGTGTGAAGGAGAGGTTCTTTTGGATCAATGAAGAAGGTATTCTTCTGGGGCAACGAAGAAAGGTTTCTTCCAGGCAAGCGAAGGAGGGTTTTCTTTTGGGGCAGCAAGAGAAGGACTCTTCTAGGTGATCGAATTCTAGAGATTGAGTTTCTCTAGAGGAGATTAGTGAAAACCTAGAGACCGAGATTCGCTAGGAGAAGTTGAGAAGTAGTAATGAGAAAGATATAGAGACCGAGTTTCTCTAGAAGGAGTCGAGGAGAGCAGTTCCAGATCAAGAAAGGAAGTTAAAGGGAAGAGGTAGAGCATCATAGATAGTGACAAGGTTCTTGGGAGGATACTAGAGTCAAGGGTCTGTGTCATGGTCTTGGTACTTGTCAATTGAAGATCTAGAAGAAGAATTTTGATCGAGTTTTCCTCTCTAGAGGTGAGAGGTTTTGGCCCTGGTTGACTAGCCTACATACTGTGTCACTTGTCCCTTATTGTGCATATTGGTAATTGTCTTGATGAAAAGAACACAATAATAACATAACGAACAAAAGACTATAAGCTAAGAAGTAAAAAGTGTATCACAAGCAATTATCAAGAGGAGAAATCTCTTCACTATCCATGCCCTAGATTTCTCAACATGGAATCAGAGCTTAGGTGCTAAAGTCAGAAAGGGGCATTTAAAGCAAGTTGACACACAAGAATCGAGTTTCATAGAAAGGTCAAAGCAAATCGAAGAACTCCAAGCCATCCAATCAAGCATCGAAGAAGGATCATAGCAGATTCAAGGGCTACAAAGGGCAAGATCTTCAAAACCCTAGATTGAAGAATGCTACATCAACAAGAGTCTTGAAGTTGTCTTCAAGAAGGAAGCAGGAAGAAAAGACCGAAACCCTAGAAGCACTCCAGAGATCATACATCACCAAAGAAAGAAGGAAGACTAAATCATTCAAGGAGGATCACATCAAACTCTCTCTTATCAATTTCTTAAGAAGCAAATCCTCTATCAACATCAAGATTAAGAAGGAAGCAAGCATCAATCTCTCAAGTAAGTCTATGACTATATCTGATAATAACAAAATGTCTTTTTGCAAGGAAAGCAATAAATTGGTTGGGGCTGCAAATTTCCTTGCATGGAAGAAAATGACAAACCTAAACCTTATTGAGAATGAGGTCATGGATCACATCAAGGGATCAATAAACCAACCTCCAAAGGAAGATAATCGAGCACATGCTAGATCCATGAAGGGAGAAGTGAGAGCCCAAATGATTCTTATAGAATCTATAAAAGACTCTCTAATCCCATATTTATCTAAGTTGGAGACTGCAAAAGCTATATATGACAAATTGGTAGAGTTGTTTTCCATAAATACTGCAGGAGAAGTAATCTCATTAAGGCAAGAACTCTACAAACTGAAGATATCCAAGGAAGATGGAAGAGCCTCATACTTTATGAGGATATTAGAAATTCGAGATCAACTACAAGAGGTGGGAGAAGTCATGTCTGATAGAGAGATGACCACAGTAGTACTAAATGCACTACTGGAAGAATGGGGTAACTTCACTTCAAGACTTCAAGTTTATATGGAAAGAAAGAGACTACTCCATTTCAAGATCTATGGTCGCTCTGTAAGATCAAAGAAACTAGACTGAAGGCAAAGGTTGATGTCGGACCAAATGAGCAGAATGCATATGTTGCTATGGCAAGAAAGAAAGGGAAATTTGGAAAGTTCTGTCCTCAAAATAAAAGGAGGAACATGGATAAGGTAAGATGCTATGGTTTTCAAGAACTTGGGCACTATAAAGAGATTGTCCTAAGCGTAGTAAGGACAAGAGGAATAGGGAAGAAGCCCACATTACTGAAGAAGTGAAAGAGCCCAAGTCAAAGAAGTGTAAGAATGAAGAAGTAAAATATCTCTACTATGATTGAGATGATCTTCTTCATTAGAAGGTACTTTTCACATGTAAATCATAGATAGGAAGCAATGTATATAAGATAGGATGCATTGGATTAGAAAATAGCATCGTGATATAAGCATTAGAAGTAAGAACTCATGACATGAGAAGTAGAAAGAATGTCTGGAATAAAATTCTATTATGGGAGCTCTTAGGAACCTCATTAAAGTAGAAGTCATCATTGACTGGGATCATCATACAATAGTCAAGAAGGAAACATATGCGAGGTAAGGAAGGATATGGAAGATCCCCAAGTTTCTATGATGGAATCCTTATCAAAGGATTCACCGATTGAGGAAGGAAGCAAGAGTTTCATCAAGAATTCCAACTCGTGGGATTCAAGAGATGATGGTATGATGACATATCAGGACAACAGGTCTAAAGGATAAAGTTATTTCGTTCAAATGAAGCTGCTACAGGAAGTTTGGATGATCGAAAGGAAAAATGAGGTATGTATGCTTACATAGGTTGTTATGAAAGTCATGTCATATGGTTGCAAATAATATAGATCACTATTTCCCTCGTGGGAAATATGATCAAAAGAAGAAAGGATCTCCTCCTCTAAAAGTTTGCAGAAAAGCATAAGTCGCACTACATGAAATCAACATAATACATTCTCATATGAATCATAAGGAAGCTGACTACAATTGAGGAACTCTGATTGGAAGCTCCTGGGAATGAAGTGTGTGAAAAGATAGGAAGAGATCATGATAATATACAGCGAAGGTCGAAGGCATTCAACATTCGAAGTCCAAGAAGAGTTGACTAGAATATCTCCTAGAAAGATATGAAGACTCTGATGGAAGTCGGAAAAAGATGGAGACCCTTGATAATGAATATCTTTGGGAAATGTGTCAATTTGTATGCAGGACGCTGATAGCTTCAGGAAGATGTCATGATGAAAGACCATCACAAAGATAATATTTGATTTAAGTGTTCATTTATTTTTGAACTAATATCTGGATGGGCTTATGTTGGACCGCCTAAGGGAAGATCTGTGGATGACTTCCAAGAGGACCATATTGAAGGATGTAAGATCCATTAAGAAAATATGGCATGAAGGCAAAATGACATAAAGCAAAGGCCAGATGACAAATCTGATGGATCAATTTATGATTATAGGAGGACATGACTAACTCATGAATGAAAGTGATGGATGGATTGTGCCCTATCGTGTTGTCATACTAGAGAATCAAATCGTGTCGTCGTCCCAGATGATGAAGATGATTCAGAAAGGGGCACCAAATTATGTAGTACAATGTCACTAGTTAGAAATGTAATCTGCAAAAATGATCAACGAAGAGTCACCAGAAGTACAAGAGCTAATTCAGAAGCATGAAAAGGTATTCCAAGACCTGCTCATGAAAATGCCATCTAACAGGGAAATCGAGCATACAATAGAAGTCAAAGCAGGATCAAACCTCGTCAACATTAAGCCGTATCGATATCCACATCACCAAAAGACTGAAATTGAGAGATTAATCCAAGACCTTTTAAAATGTGGGATCATCTCGAAAAGTAAGAGTCTGTATGCTGCTCCAGTGGTATTGGTAAGGAAGAAGGATAGATCATTCAGGTTATGCATTGATTATAGAGGATTAAACAAAATAACGATTAAAAACAAATTCCCAATTCCCTTTATCGATGAAATGTTGGATGAACTACATGGCACAAAATACTTCTCAAAATTGGACTTAAGGTCGGGCTATTACCAAATAAGAATCAGGTTAGAAGACATATCAAAAACGACATTCCGAACACACGAAGGTCACTATGAATCTAAAGTAATGCCATTTGGGTTAACCAATGCACCAACAACATTCCAAGCCACTATGAATGAGTTATTCCGTCCATATCTTAGGAAGTTTGTATTAGTATTCTTTGATGATATTTTAATTTATAGTAAAACTTGGAAGGAGCACCTACAACATCTGGATAAAGTTCTTACACTACTGAAAGAGCCTCAGTTCTACGCCAAGAAATCCAAATGCACCTTTGGGAAGGAAGAAGTAGAATATCTCGGACACAATATCCCATGAAGGAGTAAAAGTGGACCCTAACAAAATCAAAGCTATAAAGGAATGGACCAAACTAGTGAATATATCCAAGCTAAGAGGGTTCTTAGGATTGATTGGATATTACCGAAGATTTATTAAAAACTATGTACATATAACTGCACCTCTAACAAACCTTTTAAAGAAGAATTCTTTTCAATGGAATGAGAAAGCAGGAAGGTGTTTTGAAGAACTGAAAGAAGTTATGTCTAATGCCCCGGTATTGGAAACTCCATATTTCTCTAAACCATTTATCATCGAGTGTGATGCTTCCAGATTCGGTATAGGTGTAGTGTTAATGCAAGAAGGGCATCCAATAGCTTTTGAAATTAGGAAGCTCAATAAAAGAGAATGTCTTAAGTCCACATACAACAAGGAAATGCTCGCTATTATGCACGCACTGGCTAAGTGGAGACAATATCTTTTGGGCAGTAAGTTCTCCATTCGAACAGACCATAACAGTCTCCAACACCTCCTTCAACAAAAAACACTTTCTGAAGAACAACAAAAATGGATTGAAAAAATTACTGCCTTTGACATGGAGATACTACATAAAAGAGGAAAAGACAACGTAGTAGCAGATGCCTTGTTTAGGAAAGATGAAGAACCAACACTATTTGTAGTCTCAGTTGTTGTTCCTGAATGGCTTAATGAGATTTGAAGTGAGTATGCTAAGGATCCAGAAATAACTGCGATAATCAATAACCTTCCAGACAACTTAAAATTTGAATGGAAGAACGACATTCTATGGTACAAAGGAAGAATCTATCTGAATTCAAACTCCAAGTTTAAATCCAAGATACTCAAGGAGTCACATGATTCACTGTCAACCGAACATGTAGGATTCTTTAAAACTTACTATGATGCATGTCAATTATTCTTTTGGAAGGGGATGCATGTCAATTATTCAGAAGTATGTGGCGGAGTCAAAGAAATAAAAGTGAAAATATTATGACACCTGGATTTCTTCAGCCCTTAAACATTCCGAATCAGAAATGGGAAGAAATACCAATGGACTTTATTGAGGGATTCCCTGTATCTGAAGGCAAGGATAAGATTTCGTAGTAGTCGACAGACTCACCATGCTCACTTTATTGCAATGAAGAAATCAGACTCAGCTAAACAAATTGCTAAGATTTTCTGCAAAAATATCTATAAATTACACGGTTTTTTGAAAGTCATTGTGAGTGATAGAGACGCCAAATTTAAGGGTAATTTTTGAAAAGAGTTGTTCAACCATATAGGAACCTACCTAAATATGAGTTCCGCTTACCACCCTCAAACAAATGGACAAACGGAGGTTGTCAATAAATGTTTGGAAGCCTACCTATGTTGTTTCGCTACAGAAAAACAAAATAAGTGGGCTTAGTGGTTGCATCTTGCTGAATGGTGGTATAATTCTACTTATCGTACATCAGCAAAAATGACTCCATTCCAAGCTTTTTATGGGTACGAACCTCCGAAATGGAAGGATATAGCTACCGTCCACACAAATCTACCAGCTGTTAAAAACCAATTAGAAGAAACCCAAAAAATCATCCGAACCCTAAAAGAAAATTTAAATAGTGCAAGAAACCATATGAAGCAACAAGCTGACCGAAACAGAACCGAAAGAGATTTTGAAGTTGGAGAATGGGTATTTGTCAAGCTCCAGTCATACAAGCTGTTAATTTTAGGTATGTTCTATGCTGAGAGAAAATTTACTTCAATTTTCCATATTAGCTCAATATCAATTCCAGATTAGCAATCACACTAAGCATGATAATAAAATGCAGATAGAACATAAGCATAAATCGCAGAAAACAAGCCAAGACAAGAGGACACAAGATGTGGCGCCAGCCAGGGACAAACCCCAATGTGGGGAAACCCTTGATCAATTCTTCTCATATGTTCTTCAATAGTTCAGCATAGAGAGAGATAGTACATATACATAAAAAGTCAGCATCTTGACGTATCAAAATAAGAGTAGAGATCTTCTCTAAGAAGAT
Source organism: Pinus taeda (assembly GCA_000404065.3). Classification (NCBI taxonomy): domain Eukaryota; kingdom Viridiplantae; phylum Streptophyta; class Pinopsida; order Pinales; family Pinaceae; genus Pinus; species Pinus taeda. Next base: position 15,690 of record APFE031570450.1, read on the forward strand.
GTCACATGAGGTAGCTGATCTGGACACAGGCGATTCCATCACCTTGTTGTACCTATCACTGTGCTACACAATGCTGCACCATCATACCATGTCCATCATCATTGTGCTACACCATCACTAAGCTGTACCTCATCATGATGTACCCAACATGTTGCTCTTCATCATCATGTTGCACTCTATTCATCATGTTGCACTATGCATCACTGTGTTGCACCACTGTCACTGTGCACTATGCTACACCGTTCATACTGCTGTACCCATCATTGTGCACTATGCTGCACCATCATATTGTTGTACCCATCATTGTGCACTATGCTACACCATTCCATCACTGTTCACTATGCTGCACCATTCCATCACTGTTCACTATGCTGCACCATTCCATCACTGTTCACTATGTTGCACCACTAACTGTTGTCTCTATCACCATGCTGCATCCAACTGTTGCATCTAAACATGTTGCTCCATGCACCTTACTGCACCATGCTGCTTCATCCATCACATCATGCTGCACCCCTTTACATCATGTTGCAGCATTCATCATCACGCTGTCTTCAAACTAAGATAGCAGCACCAAGGTAGTCCTAGCTATGGTGCTATGGCCCGCGGCCTAGCACATAGCAGAATGCCTTTGAAACTTTACTTTCATCAAACCATGAAAGAGTGCACACACACACACATATATATATCACTGATATACATTGCATGAAGGCAGATCCATATATTGTCATCCTCTGAAGTCATTCCTCTGAGAGATTGTATATAGGATTGTTGTAGATAACATCCTTAGGATAGCGAATAACCTTCCTTTTGACAGTGTCTTAAGGTCTCTTATTAGACCTGCTTTTAGAGCACATGGACAGCATTAGAAAGTTGTATATATGTCTCCTTTTTCTGCTAATAAATCTTCATACAAGCCTGCGAGTAGGGCACATTGACAGTAGATTTAGGGTCTCATAGATCAGCGTCATAAGGTCTCTTAGACCTGCGTTATAGATGCCTTCTCCACTACGTTAAAGCCTTCTTCATCATGACTGTGTTAGATCATCCGCACATGACAACATATTAGATTTAGGGCATCATTAGTGTTTACTTCCTTACTACGACTAAGGTAAGATAGATCCTCCATGACAGCGTTAGGGTGACAGCAATAGGATCCCTTCATGACAACGATTGGATCTATCCTTTATGACTGTGTTTCAATTTGAACAACAGTTAGGGCATCCCTTATTTAGAACAACGTTAGGGCTTCTACTTAGCTATAGGTAGGGCTTCTACATCTCATTGTTTAAAGCTGTTGCAACCAGCATACAAGCCCTTGGATTTACTCGTTCTAGTCCCTTGCTAAACTGCATCCAAGTCCCTTGTTGAACTGTGTTAAACACACATGGGCAACCACAAATAGGAAAGATAAAACATGACAATACATTTTTATTAACAAATGATTTACATTTATAGTACATGTTGTGACCGTTGGGTTTCACATCCCAAGGTCTCTTGGACTCCTTTTGTCTATTCGGCTTTCACACTAACTCATTGAGGATTAGGTGTCCAACATTCCCCCCCTTAATTCGAAGGGTTATGTATGAGTCCAAGAAGAGAGTTGTAATACAAAATGTGCAAAAAATTCATGGCAGCACTAGGCTGAATGTGCTCTCTGAAATGCTGGTATAAAGGGCGGTGGTTTAAGGATGACCACCAACACTGGAACGCTTAGTGCAGTTCCCGGAACTCTTTCAAAACTGGTAAGAAGCTGAAGTCTTCTGCTAGAGGAAGTGCTCCTATTGATTTGAAGAGGGAAACCTTCAACCAATAAAGGAGGTCTCACCTCGCATAAAAGGGAGAACTTCAACCTGAAAAGGGAAGTCTCAACCTGTGATGGTTTAAGGATGACCAACAACTCTGGAATGTTTAATGCAATTCCTGGAACTCTTCCAAAACTGGCAAGAAGCTGGAGTCTTCTGCTAGAGGAAGTGTTCTCAATTTTGTTCACGGAACTCTTCCAAAACTGGCAAGAAGCTGAAGTCTTCTGCTAGAGGAAGTGTCCCAGATTGCCCACTGAAGGCATGTTCACGGGCATCTTTGTCTCTGGCTACAACTCTGAAAATGGTGTGGCAGGTTGTGGCTCAGGCTCGCTTGATGTGACTTTGAAGCTTGTAGATGACCATCATTTCCCCCCCTGTCAGATACAAGGTGAGATGATGGAGAAAACTCAATTGCGAGATTGTTCAATACTCTGGAACAAGTTCTGACATGTGATTGGAATATCTTTTTGGCTATTAATGCCCATTGCCAAGAAGCGATCCATCCAAGATGAATCTTTGTTCTTGCAGGACGTTTGTTTCTGAAGCATCTGTGTGAAGAATGGGTGGTTTTATGACAATGCTTACATGGATGAAGATCAAAACAGTGATCTTTCAAATTGCCAACTCGGTCACAGTGTTGGCATTTCACATTATGTTGTTGTTGTTGTTGTTGTGGAAGAGGGGCAGAATCTGGAACAGATGGAGGTGAACTGTCATGAGGAGCAAGTGAACTGTCATGAATGAATCCAACACTCTAAAACTAAATGGGCTTGGCGTAGTCTAGAATATGAAAGGACAAGTCCTTGTCATATCTAATACCAGTTTTGTGCTTGTTGTGGACAAGCTCTTCCCAAGGTCTGATGATGGGCTTGGGAAGTGCAAGCTGAACCTCTGCATCTGCATGTAACCTTGTTGCTTTATCTGAATGAACTGTAACATTATTGACTTGCTGTTGATGGGTTGCAGTCTTAATGTTCTGAACAGAAACATGTTCAGAATGACTCCTCTGTTTTAATTCTTCTTGCTGTAGCTGAGATTCAAGCTGCAAAAAATTGATCTTTTCTTGTGCATTTTGTAGACAGACCTGAATGTCTGTGAGAGAAGCTTTGCTGACTTTTAATGTGTCATGATTAGCAGACAATATCAGAGTTTTGAGGAACTCTAATACTTCATTGATTCTGGCCATTTTCTCCAATGTTAAACTTACACTTTAAACCAACTATGAACCAATGTTACTACAAGGTATTCTCAAAATTTGTTTTCTGAGAAAACTACAACAATCAAATGAGATTATCCTTGAGGAATGAACCAAAAGCAAGATTATTCTCCACAGAACAATGGTTGGTTGCATTCATATCATTGTTTTAAGAAACGGCCGAGTCAACATTGACTCGGCCGAGTTGATCCGAGTCGATGGGCTGCCAAGTGAAACGGTGCATAACTCGGTTCGGAAGGCCGAGTCATTGAATGACTCGGCCGAGTCATTGCTGACTCGACCAAAACAGACCGAGTCCGCTATGAAACGGCCGAGTCGATGTGGCACGGTACCCGGACGCTAACACAAGCAATTTAACTGATTTTTTATGGATTTTAAATTCGTTTGATGGTTATTTTGGAGTTCAAACAGTTATGTGATATTGCTAATTGTAGTTTGGGGTCCATATCCCCCTCCCAAACCCTATTTAACTCACCCAAGTGCTCTCATTCTCTCACATCAATCTTATGCATTTGAGTGAGAGTCTTCCTTGAGAGTTAGTGAGCAGTTCTTGAGCTTGTTTTGGAGCAGCAGTGAGGAGTCTTGGAGGAGCATTGTAGCTGGAGTGAGGAGCTTCATGGGCAGCGATTTGGAGCAGCATTGAGGAACTGATTCTTGGAGCAAGCTTGAGGAGGTAGTTTGTGCCTGGAGGTATTTTTTTTCACCTCTATAAATTTGTTTTTACTTAGTAAATTTGAGGTGCATATCTAGAAAGCTTAGAGAGTGTTTTTTGTCAAATAAATCAACATTGAATCAAGGTTTTGTTTTTTTTTTTCATTTTCAGATTGCTTGCTTTCATTTCCTATTCAAAAAATGGCACCTAAAGCAAGAGATCCTACTTGGGCATATGTTGAAATGGTTGATAGTCAAATGCAATGCAAATTTTGCCATAGGAAAATTAAGGAAGGTCCAGGGGGCATTAATAGGCTGAAGCAACACTTGGCAGGGATTAGAGGCCAAATTTGTAATTTTGTTGAGCTACCTCACCAGAAATTGGGGAGATTAGGAAGAATTTGTTGGCCAGCATTGAGAAATTTAAAGAAGATAAGGCTAGGCAAAAAGACATACAGGCTGAAATTGGGAGGAAGAGGGAGATACAAAAAATGATCGCTGCCAACCCCCATTATGATTTTGAGGGTTCTTCCTCTATCCCTCAAACCAATGCATCTAATCCTTTCCGATATGTTCCTCCCTCTTTTGGTTCTGTTCAAGATAAGGGAAAGGGTAGAATGAAAAAGGGTGATGTGACTATCAAAAGTTATTTCACTCCCTCCTCTCCATCAGATGCACATGGTCCTGAAGTTTGTAAAACTCAAATGCAGCCCACTTTAGATGACCATTGGAAGAAAGAATTGAGAGAGACTGCTTGTGAGTACATAGCTAGATGGTGGTATGATGCTGATATCCCCTTTAATATTGTTCGTTCACCATATTATGAGCCTATGTTTGATGCCATACATGCTGCTGGAAAAGGTTTCAAAGGCCTACTATGCCTGAGCTAAGGGGGTTTCGTTTGCTGAAAGAAATTCAATCCATTAAGGAGTATTTGCAAGAGTTCAAGAACTCATGGGCGAGAACAGGGTGTACCATCATGTCAGATGGATGGACT
>APFE031570475.1:0-15337 GCA_000404065.3 Pinus taeda
TACTTGAAATTGTTCAGGAATTGAAAAATGAGATGGCACGCTTACGAGAAGACCATGCACGTTTAACAGTAGAACAAGAAAGAATTCTGAAGAGTTTGTCGGACAGGCAGAATCCACCTTCATCTAACCCCAGCGCAGTATAGCAGAGGGTGACAGAGGAGCAAGACTTTCAGAATGCACCTGAAAATTCAGAAGACACGGAGGATCATTCTGACAATGAGCCACCACAGCAAACCTCAAAACGTCAGAAAATGGAGATGCAGGGAGAATTCCGAAAGATTAAACCCCCGCATTTCGATGGCGAACAGGAGGAGGTAGCAGAAGCATGGTTAATAAACATGAATAAATATTTTCAGTTGTATGAGTATGATCACAACTTAAAAGCGAGGCTGGCTATTTTTCAGCTACAAGGTAAGGCAACCTTGTGGTGGGAGGAAATCAAGATCGTTAAATGGGTCAGTGAACGAACCATTACTTTGGAGAAGTTTCAGAAATACTTCAAAGAAAGGTACCTAACTGAGCGTTTCTACGATGAGAAAGAAAGAGAGTTCCATGATTTAAGACTGGGGCAGCAGACTATGGACGAGTTCATTAACCGCTTTACCTCTCTGCAACGTTATGTACCTCATATCAAGGAGGAGAAAGCCAAGGTTCAAAGGTTTGTGAGCAGTTTACCTGCATATATAAGAGAATGGATTGAGTTTGACAATCCTAGAACCATGGATGAAGCCATTCGAAAAGCAAGGATCTACTACCAGCAGAATAAACAGAAGGGGGATGCCTCAAACAAAAGATGGAATGAGAAAAAGAGCAGTCGGATGGCTGGAAACAGCAAGGGAGGTCGCAACAATGGAAGTAAGGGAGCTGGTAAAGGGTTAAACAGTAGATCTGTAGCAAGAGGTGCATCCCGAGCAAGGTCAGCAAGTGAATCTAGAATAAGTGAACAACCTGTTAGGCCAGAAAGTGAAGGGGTGACCAGACCTCCAGTGCAATGCTGGGGCTGTGGAGGACCTCACTATGTCAAAAATTGCCCGCAGTGAAAAGGGACAGACCAGATATCTCAAATTCATGAGGTGTCGACCGCTGGGGACGTGGCACATAGTATACCCAGAATTAATGCAGCTTTGGAGGATCGCCAAGCAGAGTACCAGCCATCTATGGTTGAATTTGAAGGTAACATTTCGAACCTTTCTTTAGCTGTTCTTATTGATCCAGGAGCTACTTTAAGTTATGCTAGCCCAAAGATAGTAGAACAGTGTAAATTACAATCTGAGAAATTCAAAAATCCGTGGCTGGTTCAATTAGCTACGGGAGCCAAGAGGCGAGTCTTGGCCAAAATAAATAAATGCCCTTTAACCATAGCAGGGCAACCAATAGTGGCAGAGCTGAACATATTTCCGTTGGGTTCATATGACGTCCTAATTGGGATGGATTGGCTGGAAAAACACTGGTCATTAGTAAATTGCCAGACGAAAACTATCTATTATAAGGACGACCATGGAGAGCAGCAGGAGCTACAAGGAATCAAACATCCTGTACAGATTTGACCCATTACAACATCACAGTTAGCCAAATGCATCAAGAAGAAGTGTCAAATTTATGCTATTCAGGTGGGTTACGCAAATCAGAAGGATAAAACAGCTATGTTGGGCAACATTCCGGTAGTACAGGAGTTTGTAGATGTATTTCCTGAGGAAGTACCCGGACTACCACCTAAAAGAGATGTGGACTTTACCATTGAACTGATTCCGGGAGCGGCACCTGTGTCACGGGCGCCTTACCGAATGAGCGTACCAGAGCTAACAGAATTAAAAATGCAACTGCAGGAGTTGTTAGACAAGAATTACATCCGTCCCAACGTATCACCCTGGGGAGCCCCAGTGTTATTTTTCAAAAAGAAAGACGGAACTTTCCAGATGTGCATTGATTATCGTCAGCTGAATAAGCTCACGATCAAAAATAAGTATCCCTTACCTCGGATCGATGAACTTTTTGATCAGGTGAAGGGAGCAACAGTATTCTCTAAGATCGATTTGCGATCTGGTTATCATCAGATCAGAATTAAGGAGGAGGATATCGCAAAAACAGCTTTTACGCGGTATGGGCATTACGAGTTCGTGGTGCTACCTTTTGGTTTGACCAATGCACCTGCTACATTCATGTGTTTGATGAACAACATGTTTCACAAGTTCTTAGATAAGTTTGTGTTAATCTTCATAGACGACATTCTGATTTACTCCTGATCAAGAAAGGAGCATGAAGAACATCTTAGAGTGGTGTTGCAAACTTTGCGGGAACATCAGTTATATGCAAAGTTTAGTAAGTGTGATTTCTTCAAGGAGGAAATACAATATTTGGGTCATGTGATCTCAAAGGAAGGAATTGCAGTGGACCCTGAAAAAATCAGAACTATAATGGAGTGGCCTATACCAAAGGACGTGGCAGATATCAGATCCTTCATGGGGCTAGCAGGTTATTATAGAAGGTTTGTGGAGGGCTTCTCAAGGGTAGAATACCCTATTACTTCCTTACAAAAGAAGGGGAAGGTATTTAAGTGGACTTCAGAATGTCAGCGAAGTTTTGAACAGCTCAAACATTTACTCACCACTGCACCTATCTTGAGTATAGCTGATCCTAATAAGGATTACGTGGTCTGTACTAATGCAAGAAAAGAAGGTGTGGGGGGAGTGTTAATGCAAGAAGGAAGAGTGATTGCTTATGAATCACGGAAATTGAAGGAACATGAACAGAAATACTCCGCTTACGACTTGGAATTGGCAGCTGTTATCCGTGCGCTGAAAATGTGGAGACATTATCTGTTAGGAAGAAAATTTCTGTTGTTGACAGACCATCATAGTTTGACGAACTATTTCAGTCAACCCACCTTGAAAATGAGACAAGCTCGATGGGCAGATTTCTTAAGTGGGTTCGATTTTGAAATTAAGCATTTGAAGGGAAAGGAGAATCCAGTGGCTGATGCGTTGAGCCGAAAGGTGCAATGTGTGTGCAGAATTTCAGTCAGTAAATGGCAGAGTACCTTACTTGAAAAGATAAAAGCAGCAACTGATCAAGATGCGGTATATCATCAAATTAAACAGCAAATACAACAACTTTCTGATAAGGAAATACAACAAGGATACGAGTTAGATGATGCCGGAGTGCTGTATTTTCATAAAAGGTTGTATGTGCCCAATGAAAATGATCTTCGAAAATTGATTCTGGATGAATTCCATACCAGCCATTACACCAGACATCCAGGGTACCATAAAATGGTTGTCGCACTTCGGAAGGAATATTATTGGCCAAGAATGAAGAAAGACGTAGCTGAATATCTAGCGCGGTGTCTAGAATGCCAGCAGATTAAAACAGAACATATGCATCCAGCAGGGTTGCTACAACCCTTACCCATTCCGAAATGGAAATGGGAGATCATTTCCATGGACTTTATAACCGGGTTGCCTCGAACAAAGAAAAATAATGATTCCATTATGGTAGTAGTGGATAAATTAAGTAAGGCAGCACACTTCATACCGGTTCAATCCACATATAAAGCTGTGCAAATTGCTCATATCTTCATGCAAAATGTGTTTAAGTTGCATGGACTTCCGAAGGTAATAATCTCGGATCGTGATGTTAAGTTCACATCAGCCTTTTGGAGGACATTGTTTGCAGAACTGGGGACACAGCTGAACTTTAGCACAGCCTATCACCCCCAGACCGATGGGCAAATGGAGCGGGTAAACCAGGTGGTGGAGGACATGCTGAGGGCATGTGTTATGATGCGGCCAACCCAGTGGGAGGAATATCTCCATCTGGTTGAATTTGCGTATAATAACGGGTATCATTCGTCAACACAGTTGAGTCCCTTTGAGGTTCTGTATGGGCGAAAGTGCCGCACACCCTCAAGTTGGGGTGGACCTGAAGATAGATTAAGGTTGGGCCCGGATATGCTCAAAGAGATGGAAGACATGGTGAAGAAGGTGCACAATAATTTAAAGGCTGCTTAGGACAGACAAAAAAGTTTTGCCGACCGAAAGAGAAGGTTCAAGGAATTCCAGGTCGGAGACCATGTTTTCGTAAGAATTCAAACCAGAAGAAGTGCCTTGCAGTGGAGTGGGTGTGCCAAGCTGGCACCACGCTATTTTGGACCTTTCCAAATTCTGGCAAGAGTGGGGCCAGTAGCTTATCAGCTTGCTCTACCAAGCCATATTAGGATTCACAATGTTTTTCATGTTTCTGTATTAAAACAATACGTCTACGATCCTAAACATGTGATCCAATGGCAGGAAATTCGGGTAAGAATTAAATTTGGTCGTTATGAATAAATTCTATTCTTAAACAGTGAATAACTAAATCTGTTGCTTCTGCAGGTCGAGCCGGAAGGCGAGGTTCTGGTCGAACCACTGACCATTCTCGACCGGAGAGAAGTGCAGCTGCGGAAACGGGCTATTATCCAAGCTAAGGTGCAGTGGCAGCATTACGGACCTGAAGAGGCCACTTGGGAGGATGAGGAACTCCTTAAAAAGGCTTACCCGCATTTGTTTAAGAGAAACTGACATCGGGACGATGTCCAATCTCAGGAGGGAGAGATATAATGCCCCGGTAGAATGTAAATGTGGATTTTACTATGGTAAAAAGACAATATAGTAGTAGTGTTGTTTATGTTTAAAAGAAACAAAAACTGTGATAACTACATTATTAAATAAATGGAATGTTTTCTTGAAATGCTGGCAGCCTCTGGGAGGTGTATTTCAAAGAAAGGAAATCAGTTGTCATAACTGATTTGAACTGCCCTCCCAAACAGGAAAAGTCCTGGGGGTAAGGAGGAAGTTCTGTGCTGTTGGGACAGACAAAAGGGATTCTTTTCCAGAGGAAGAAAAGAGGAAAAGAGAAGATACTGAGGAAAAATTGGTTAAGTCTGGTAGGGACCAGATAACCAGGCACTAGGTGCCCAGATCTTGTTGAGGGCTTGAGGCCTGCAAGATAGCTCGGGGGAGAGAATTCCGTCAGAAGATGGATCTCATGGCTAGGTGGACGAGCATACTCGAAGCACAGGTGACTTGCTTGAGTATCTAATTGTGATTTTGACAGAATGGGTACGGTTCCTAATCTCAGAATCCTTTTGCATAAAACAAGACTTATAAATGATTACAGAAGTAAATCAGATCTGTCATAGTTTCTTAGTACTGTTACAACGTACTTAGAAGTAAATCAGATCTGTCATAGTCTCTTAGTACTGTTACAACGTACTTGGAACCGCATAAGTATGGTCAAGGAATAGGCTATTCGCTGATAGACCTGGCTTAGAAACTAATTGGCAGTTAGTAAACATACAGAGGGTTGGGTTATGGAAATGCCTGGGTAGCGTATGCAATACCAAAGATAATTCATTCTCTGTCTAAGTCATTTATTATATGCCTGTCACGGGTGCAAAGTAGTTTATTATATGTTTGTTACGGGTGCAGAGTAGTCTGGCACGAAACAGGCATAGGTAACCGAGGCAGTATGTGCTCGAGAAAGCTATATCAAAATAAACATAAACTGAAATACCCGAAACGTAACTATTGTTACATATTATAAGCTATGAATTACGAGTCCAGAATACTCAGATCCCGGCAAAGGGACACGGCTGTAGCCGGAATGCATCTATTGAAACAAACAGAAAACGAACATGCCAATATATATATATATATATGTAAACCTGGTAGATGCAATATGAAACCATCACTCAGATAAGCAGAGGAATATCTTACGGCTACATGGGACTTTGTCCCTGAATATAAACTAGGCGACTTATCCACAGCTTCGCAATAAAAGAACTAGTTAAAGAGGAACGAAGTAAAGTGGATAAACCCTCATGCTATGTACAAATCCTTCTGTTTTCGATTAGAAAACCCTCATACTTAATCAAAAGAAAACAGAACGGAGGAATCATCATTTATCTATACTGAGAGCATGTATATCAAAGAAATAACAGACCTCGACTAGCATGCATAAATTAGAAACTGTTCTATATAGGTCGACAATGTAGATACATAAACTGAAATACGCATTTTAGCAGCGTTAAGATATAGAGCGTTTCTGTACATAGAACAATATAATGGCATTGACATTTAACTTCGAAGACAAAATGAATATCCATTAGACGAATACCATGAGATATATTTCAAAGAAAGCTTATGCCGTCGGTGGGCTTGAACATAAGGCCAAGTTCTGCATATGCCGTCAAGTGAAGAGAAAAACAATATAGCAGTGTACTGTTGATAGGAAAACAGTATGCGTATACAGAAAATAAGGGTAGTATTTAACAAAGGACATGTTCCGCCAACTCCCAAATAAAGCTTACGGCCAGGCCAAAGATGGGAGATTACACAAAAAAAATAATAGACCCAAGATTCGGCAGCGTAAAAGGAAAACACCTTAATCCATGAAGGAACAAGAAAAACAAAAGATGGGTTCCGTATGGAACGGATTCCCCAGACAAATCTCTAAACTGACCGGTCATAGCTCATAAGCAACCACGGGGGTTCTCTTGGAAAATACCTCTTGAACTCAAACATGGGACCGGCAAACCCTTGTGGTCTGAAAATAAAACATAGAGCATCACTCAGAAAAAACGAAAGGTTCTGAACTAGTTTAAAGAAAATAACAGGTAAACGTTATCGAGACCAACCTGGATCCGTCGGAATGAAATACTGTCGAGACCATCACCTCGTTTCCATAAACTGGTATGCCACTGCACCTGTGCTCGCCCAACAGCAGAAGGGCACACATTAATCAATCATAACATTACAGTGGAATAACAAGAAGGTTATTGAATAATCACAGAGCGTAAGTCACCTAAGAGGAGGTGGAGCTGGGCCCTTCTCGGCCTGTGAAGCAGTTGCAGGTGCTAAACTGTAAGTCTGTAAAAACTGAACCAGAGTCTCGGCAGAGCACTGAACCGACAATACAATGCGAACAAATGAACCCCAACCTTGGCTCACGAGGTTTAAGTAGTGACTCGAGACCCTGGAAGGTATTTTTACCGTTCGATCGCCAAATTAGATCCTGACCATTGAGATGAAGCGGGGAGAAGAGGCGGGAAGGTCGAGGATCCCAAGACCAAGGTGTCACATGGCCATGTGTACTGGCCATGCCACCTGGCCAGCTGTAAGCCGATACAACCAATGTGGTAGGTGCGTTGAGTTTGCCAAGTCTACAGCCGGACCTCCAAACCCCGCGCCCATTAATGCTCCGTATGCTGGGGACGGTTTAGGGGTTAGGCCAAGGGTCAACATATATGTTACACCAAAACAAGTTAACGCTTATACCATATTGCAAACATCACAACCAATGAGCTAATAATTGTATTATGGTGAACCTTGCATAGAATAGTGAATGACCAAATAACCATTAGATGAAGCTCGGAAGCATATATGTGGTGGTAACGTATGAGGTAACAGCTCATGCATATAATATGGGTCTTAATAATTAGACTATAGAAATTTTTTTTTACTATGTATATTTATGTGTAGGGGATTGTGACAAAATGCCAACACTGTGGCCTCAATATGACATGTTTCACTGTGCAGCAGCATACACCATATATATATATATACAAAAAAAAAAATTGATAAAACTACTTAACTGTTGTTCTGTTATGAAGGGGTGATACACAGAACTAAACAAGCTAGCAGACAAGCCAAAGAAAGAAAAGGCAAAGTAACAAAATGCAGGGAGACGGTAGTAACCCTCAGGAAAATCCAGAATTGTGGGTACAGTTGGGTGAGGCAACACGAAGTACCAATCTGGCAATACTTGAAACTGTTCAGGAATTGAAAAATGAGATGGCACGCTTACGAGAAGACCATGCACGTTTAACAGCAGAACAAGAAAGAATTCTGAAGAGTTTGTCATACAGGCAGAATCCACCTTCATCTAACCCCAGCGCGGAACAGCAGAGGGTGACAGAGGAGCAAGACTTTCAAAATGCACCTGAAAATTCAGAAGACAAGGAGGATCATTCTGACAATGTGCCAAAATAGCAAACCTCAAAACGTCAGAAAATGGAGCTGCAGGGAGAATTCCAGAAGATTAAACCCCTGCATTTCGATGGCGAACAGGAGGAGGCAGCAGAAGCATGGTTAATAAACATGAATAAATATTTTCAGTTGTATGAGTATGATCACAACTTAAAAGCGAGGCTGGCTATTTTTCAGCTACAAGGTAAGGCAACCTTGTGGTGGGAGGAAATCAAAATCGTTAAAGGGGTCAGCGAATGAACCATTACTTGGGAGAAGTTTCAGAAATACTTCAAAGAAAGGTACCTAACTGAGCGTTTCTACGATGAGAAAGCAAGAGAGTTCCATGATTTAAGACTGGGGCAGCAGACTATGGACGAGTTCATTAACGCTTTACCTCTCTGCTACGTTATGTACCTTATATCAAGGAGGAGAAAGCCAAGGTTCAAAGGTTTGTGAGCAGTTTACCTGCATATATAAGAGAAAGGATTGAGTTTGACAATCCTAGAACCATGGATGAAGCCATTCGAAAAGCAAGGATCTGCTACCAGCAGAATAAATAGAAGGGGGATGCCTCAAACAAAAGATGGAATGAGAAAAATAGCAGTCGGATGACTGGAAACAGCAAGGGAGGTCGCAGCAATGGAAGTAAGGGAGCTGGTAAAGGGTTAAACAATAGATTTGTAGCAAGAGGTGCATCCCGAGCAAGGCCAGCAAGTGAATCTAGAATAAGTGAACAGCCTGTTAGGCCAGAAAGTGAAAGGGTGACCAGACCTCTAGTGCAATGCTGGGGCTGTGGAGGACCTCACTATGTCAAAAATTGACCGCAGCGAAAAGGGACAGACCAGATATCCCAGATTCATGAGGCGTCGACCGTTGGGGACGTGGAACGTAGTATACCCAGAATTAATGCGACTTTGGAGGATTGCCAAGCAGAGTACCAGCCATCTATGGTTGAATTTGAAGGTAAAATTTCGAACCTTTCTTTAGCTGTTCTTATTGATCCAGGAGCTACTTTAAGTTATGTTAGCCCAAAGATAGTAGAACAGTGTAAATTACAATCTGAGAAATTCAGAAATCCGTGGCTGGTTCAATTAGCTACGGGAGCCAAGAGGCGAGTCTTGGCCAAAATAAATAAATGCCCTTTAACCATAGCAGGGCAGCCAATAGTAGCAGACCTGAACATATTGCCGTTGGGTTCATATGACGTCCTGATTGGGATGGATTGGCTGGAAAAACACTGGTCATTAGTAAATTGCAAGACGAAAACTATCTATTATAAGGACGACCATGGAGAGCAGCAGGAGCTACAAGGAATCAAACATCCTGTACAGATTCGACCCATTAGCATCTCAGTTAGCCAAATGCATCAAGAAGAAGTGTCAAATTTATGCTATTCAGGTGGGTTACGCAAATCAGAAGGATAAAACAGCTATGCTGGGCAACATTCCGGTAGTACAAGAGTTTGTAGATGTATTTCCTGAGGAAGTACCCGGACTGCCACCTAAAAGAGATGTGGACTTTACCATTGAACTGATTCCGGGAGCGGCACCCGTGTCACGGGCGCCTTACCGAATGAGCGTACCAGAGCTAACAGAATTAAAAATGCAACTGCAGGAGTTGTTAGACAAGAATTACATCCATCCCAGCGTATCACCCTGGGGAGCCCCAGTGTTATTTGTCAAAAAGAAAGACAGAACTTTCCGGATGTGCATTGATTATCGTCAGCTGAATAAGCTCACGATCAAAAATAAGTATCCCTTACCTCGGATCGATGAACTTTTTGATCAGGTGAAGGGAGCAACAATATTCTCTAAGATCGATTTGCGATCTGGTTATCATAAGATCAGAATTAAGGAGGAGGATATCGCAAAAACAGCTTTTAGAACGCGGTATGGGCATTACGAGTTCGTGGTGCTACCTTTTGGTTTGACCAATGCACCTGCTACATTCATGTGTTTGATGAACAACGTGTTTCACAAGTTCTTAGATAAGTTTGTGTTAATCTTCATAGATGACATTCTGATTTACTCCCAATCAAGAAAGGAGCATGAAGAACATCTTAGAGTGGTGTTGCAAACTTTGCGGGAACATCAGTTATATGCAAAGTTTAGTAAGTGTGATTTCTTCAAGGAGGAAATACAATATTTGGGTCATGTGATCTCAAAGGAAGGAATTGCAGTGGACCCTGAAAATATCAGAACTATAATGGAGTGGCCTATACCAGAGGACGTGGCAGATATCAGATCCTTCATGGGGCTAGCAGGTTATTATAGAAGGTTTGTGGAGGGCTTTTCAAGGGTAGCATACCCTATTACTTCCTTACAAAAGAAGGGGAAGGTATTTAAGTGGACTTCAGAATGTCAGCAAAGTTTTAAATAGCTCAAACATTTACTCACCACTGCACCTATCTTGAGTATTGCTGATCCTAATAAGGATTACATGGTCTGTAATGATGCAAGCAAAGAAGGTGTGGGGGGAGCGTTAATGCAAGAAGGAAGAGTGATTGCTTATGAATCATGGAAATTGAAGGAACATGAACAGAAATACTCCACTTACGACTTGGAATTGGCAGTTGTTATCCATGCGCTGAAAATGTGGAGACATTATCTGTTAGGAAGAAAATTTCTGTTGTTGACAGACCATCATAGTTTGACGAACTATTTCAGTCAACCCACCTTGAACACGAGACAAGCTCGATGGGCAGATTTCTTAAGTGGGTTCGATTTTGAAATTAAGCATTTGAAGGGAAAGGAGAATCGATTGGCTGATGCGTTGAGCCGAAAGGTGCAATGTGTGTGCAGACTTTCAGTCAGTAAATGGCAGAGTACCTTACTTGAAAAGATAAAAGTAGCAGCTGATCAAGATGCGGTATATCAGCAAATACAACAGCTTTCTGATAAGGAAATACAACAAGGATACAAGTTAGATGATGCCGGAGTGTTGTATTTTCATAAAAGGTTGTATGTGCCCAATGAAAATGATCTTCGAAAATTGATTCTGGATGAATTCCATACCAGCCATTACATCGGACATCCAGGGTACCAGTAAATGGTTGTCGCACTTCGGAAGGAATATTATTGGCCAAGAATGAAGAAAGACGTAGCTGAATATCTAGCGCGGTGTCTAGAATGCCAGCAGATTAAAAAAGAACATATGCATCCAGCAGGGTTGCTACAACCCTTACCCATTCCGGAATGGAAATGGGAGATCACTTCCATGGACTTTATAACCGGGTTGCCTCGAACAAAGAAAAATAATGATTCCATTATGGTAGTAGTGGATAAATTAAGTAAGGCAGCACACCTCATACCGGTTCAATCCACGTATAAAGATGTGCAAATTTCTCATATCTTCATGCAAAATGTGTTTAAGTTGCATGGAATTCCGAAGGTAATAATCTCGGATCGTGATGTTAAGTTCACATTAGCCTTTTGGAGGACATTGTTTGCAGAACTGGGGACACAGCTGAACTTTAGCACAGCCTATCACCCCCAGACCGATGGGCAAACGGAGCAGGTAAACCAGGTGGTGGAGGACATGCTGAGGGCATGTGTTATGATGCGGCCAACCCAGTGGGAGGAATATCTCCATCTGGTTGAATTCGCGTATAATAACGGGTATCATTCATCAACACAGTTGAGTCCCTTTAAGGTTATGTATGGGCGAAAGTGCCGCACACCCTCAAGTTGGGGTGGACCTGAAGATAGATTAAGATTGGGCCCAGATATGCTCAAAGAGATGGAAGACATGGTGAAGAAGGTGCGCAATAATTTAAAGGCTGCTCAGGACAGACAAAAAAGTTTTGCCGACCGAAAGAGAAGGTTCAAGGAATTCCAGGTCGGAGACCATGTTTTCGTAAGAATTCAAACCAGAAGAAGTGCCTTGCAGTGGAGTGGGTGTGCCAAGCTGGCACCACGCTATTTTGGACCTTTCCAAATTCTGGCAAGAGTGGGGCCAGTAGCTTATCAGCTTGCTCTACCAAGCCATATTAGGATTCACAATGTTTTTCATGTTTCCGTATTAAAACAATACGTCTACGATCCTAAACATGTGATCCAATGGCAGGAAATTCGGGTAAGAATTAAATTTGGTCGTTATGAATAAATTCTATTCTTAAACAGTGAATAACTAAATCTGTTGCTTCTGCAGGTCGAGCCGGAAGGCGAGGTTCTGGTCGAACCACTAACCATTCTCGACCGGAGAGAAGTGCAGCTGCGGAAACGGGCTATTATCCAAGCTAAGGTGCAGTGGCAGCATTACGGACCTGAAGAGGCCACTTGGGAGGATGAGGAACTCCTTAAAAAGGCTTACCCGCATTTGTTTAAGAGAAACGGACATCGGAACGATGTCCAATCTCAGGAGGGGGAGATGTAATGCCCCGGTAGAATGTAAATGTGAATTTTACTATGGTAAAAAGACAATATAGTAGTAGTGTTGTTTATGTTTAAAAGAAACAAAAACTGTGATAACTACATTATTAAATAAATGGAATGTTTTCTTGAAATGCTGGCAGCCTCTGGGAGGTGTATTTCAAAGAAAGGAAATCAGTTGTCATAACTGATTTGAACTGCCCTCCCAAACAGGAAAAGTCCTGGGGGTAAGGAGGAAGTTCTGTGCTGTTGGGACAGACAGAAGGGATTCTTTTCCAGAGGAAGAAAAGAGGAAAAGAGAAGATACTGAGGAAAAATTGGTTAAGTCTGGTAGGGACCAGATAACCAGGCACTAGGTGCCCAGATCTTGTTGAGGGCTTGAGGCCTGCAAGATAGCTCGGGGGAGAGAATTCCGTCAGAAGATGGAGCTCATGGCTGGGTGGACGAGCAAACTCGAAGCACAGGTGACTTGCTTGAGTATCTAATTGTGATTCTGACAGAACAGGTACGGTTCCTAATCTCAGAATCCTTTTGCATAAAACAAGACTTATAAATGATTACAGAAGTAAATCAGATCTGTCATAGTTTCTTAGTACTGTTACAACGTACTTAGAAGTAAATCAGATCTGTCATAGTTTCTTAGTACTGTTACAACATACTTGGAACCGCATAAGTATGGTCAAGGAATAGGCTATTCGCTGATAGACCTGGCTTAGAAACTAATTGGCAGTTAGTAAACATACAGAGGGTTGGGTTATGGAAATGCCTGGGTAGCGTATGCAATACCAAAGATAATTCATTCTCTGTCTAAGTCATTTATTATATGCTTGTCACGGGTGCAGAGTAGTTTATTATATGTCTGTTACGGGTGCAGAGTAGTCTAGCACGAAACATGCATAGGTAACCGAGGCAGTATGTGCTCGAGAAAGCTATATCAAAATAAACATAAACTTAAATACCCGAAACGTAACTATTGTTACATATTATAAGCTATGAATTACGAGTCTGGAATACTCAGATCCCGGCAAAGGGACACGGCTGTAGTCGGAATGCATCTATTGAAACAAACAGAAAACGAACATGCCAATATATATATATATATATATGTAAACCTGGTAGATGTAATACAAAACCATCACTTGGATAAGCAGAGGAATATCTTACGGCTACATGGGACTCTGTCCCTGAATATAAACTATGCGACTTATCCACAGCTTCGCAATAAAAGAACAACAAAACTAGTTAAAGAGGAACGAAGTAAAGTGGATAAACCCTCATGCTATGTACAAATCCTTCTGTTTTCGATTAGAAAACCCTCATACTTAATCAAAAGAAAACATAACGGAGGAATCATCGTTTATCTATACTGAGAGCATGTATATCAAAGAAATAACAGACCTCGACTAGCATGCATAAATTAGAAACTGTTCTATATAGGTCGACAATGTAGATACATAAACTGAAATACGCATTTTAGCAGCGTTAAAATATAGAGCGTTTCTGTACACAGAACAATATAATGGCATTGACATTTAACTTCGAAGACAAAATGAATATCCATTAGACGAATACCATGAGATATATTTCAAAGAAAGCTTATGCCGTCGGTGGGCTTGAACATAAGGCCAAGTTCTGCATATGTCGTCAAGTGAAGAGAAAAACAATATAGCAGTGTACTGTTGATAGGAAAACAGTATGCGTATACAGAAAATAAGGGTAGTATTTAACAAAGGACCTGTTCCGCCAACTCCCAAATAAAGCTTATGGCCAGGCCAAAGCTGGGAGATTACACAAAAAAAAATAATAGACCCAAGATTCGGCAGCGTAAAAGGAAACCACCTTAATCCATGAAGGAACAAGAAAAACGAAAGATGGGTTCCGTATGGAACGGATTCCCCAGACAAATCTCTAAACTGACCGGTCATAGCTCATAAGCAACCGCGAGGGTTCTCTTGGAAAATACCTCTTGAACTCAAACATGGGACCGGCAAACCCTCGGGGTCTGAAAATAAAACATAGAGCATCACTCAGAAAAAACGAAAGGTTCTGAGCTAGTTTAAAGAAAAGGACAGGTAAACGTTATCGAGACCAACCTGGATCCGTCGGAATGAAAGACTGTTGAGACCATCACCTCGTTTCCATAAACTGGTATGCAACTCCACCTGTGCTCGCCCAATAGCAGAAGGGCACACATTAATCAATCATAACATTACAGTGGAATAACAAGAAGGTTATTGAATAATCACAGAGCGTAAGTCACCTGAGAGGAGGTGGAGCTAGGCCCTTCTCGGCCTGTGAAGCAGTTGCAGGTGCTAAACTGTAAGTCTGTAAAAACTGAACCAGAGTCTCGGCAGAGCACTGAACTGACAATACAATGTGAACAAAAGAACCCCAACCTTGGCTCACGAGGTTTAAGTAGTGACTCGAGACCCTGGAAGGTATTTCCACCGTTCGATCACCAAATTAGATCCTGACCATTCAGATGAAGCGGGGAGAAGAGGCGGGAAGGTCGAGGATCCCAAGACCAAGGTGTCACATGGCCATGTGTACTGGCCATGCCACCTGGCCAGCTGTAAGCCAATACAACCAATGTGGTAGGTGCGTTGAGTTTGCCAAAGTCTACAGCCGGACCTCCAAACCCCGCGCCCATTAATGCTCCGTATGCTGGGGAGGGTTTAGGGGTTAGGCCAAGGGTCAACATATATGTTACACCAAAACAAGTTAACGCTTATACCATATTGCAAACATCACAACCAATGCCAACCAATGAGCTAATAATTGTATTATGGTGAACCTTGCATAGAATAGTGAATGACCAAATAACCATTAGATGAAGCTTGGAAGCATATATGTGGTGGTAACGTATGAGGTAACAGCTCATGCGTATAGTATGGGTCTTAATAATTAGACTATAGAATTTTTTTTTTTACTATGTATATTTATGTGTAGGGGATTGTGACA
>APFE031570479.1:6312-22825 GCA_000404065.3 Pinus taeda
GCTATACCCCTTTCCTCGCATAAGATGATGCTCTTAGATCAAGTTGAAAGAAGTTGGTTTACTTTTTCCAAGTTGGACTTGCATAAGTGGCACCATCAAGTCAGAAGTGCAGAGCAGATGAATGGAAGACTGTTTAAAACAAGGCAGGGATTGTATGAGGGTTAGTTATGCAATTTTGGCTTAACTAAATGCTCCTACTCTTTCATGAAGTATGAATGGATGTACCAAGCCCTTTTATTGATGATCTTGTCATTGTATATCTAAGAAATGACATTATTATTATTTAGTAAAAACGTGGGAAGAAACATTTGAAGCATGTAAAGTAAGACTCCTAGAGTTTGAAAAGAGAGAAAATCTTATTGTTAGCTATCCAAAATGTGAATTTGACAAAACAATCTTTGAATTATTTGGGTCATATTGTAGGGGATGGTGAATTGAAGATAGATCCCTCTAAGGTTGTAGTCATTGTAAACTGGCCTAAACCCAAATCTACTACAGAAGTTAGAAGCTTCCTAGGAGTAGCACAATATTGGAGGAAGTTTATTGCTAACTTTTCCTTGATTGCAGCTCCCTTACATGCTTTAACATGATTTAACAAGGTGTTTCAGTGGGGAGGCAAGCAGCAGAAAGCCTTCGACACTTAAAAGAAAAGATTAGTATAGCACCAGTACTAGCACTGGCCGATTTTCAAAGACCCTTTGAGATTGAAATGGATGCCAGTGATTATGCCATGGGAGTAGTGTTGATGCAGCACGGTAAACCCATATGTTATCATTCTGAGACATTTAATTCTGCAGTAATTAATTATCCCACATATGATAAAGAATTGTATGCATTAGCACAGAGTGTGAAAAAGTGGAAACATTATTTAATGGGCAAAGAGACAGTTATACATACTGATCATCAACCACTTCAATATTTACATTCACAAACGAAGTTGCAGCAATCAAGGCACTATAGGTGGATGGGTTTTCTACAACAGTTTCATCTTGTCATCAGATATAGAAAGGGCATACAAAATAAAGTTGCAGATATGTTGTTCAGACCACTCATAAATGCATCTACTATACTTAAGCATAACTCAGTATTGCATGAAAGCTACATTTAACAATATGCTCAAGATATAGATTTTAAAGATGTATATGCAACTTTAAGTCATGGCAAACAAGTAGAAGAATTGGATTATCATGTTAAAGACCAACTCTTGTATCATTTGGAAAAGTTATGCATTCCTCAAACTGAAAGGGTAAAGATAATTCGAGAAGCACACACTTCTCTAATATCAGGTCACTTTGGTGTAAGTAAAACAGTTGCACAGCTGCAAAGATTTTGTTATTGCCCCAAAATGAATGAAATAGTTTCTAGATATGTAAGAGGGTGTACCATGTGTGCTAAAAGCAAGTCCAGCAATAGAAAACTAGGCTTGTACACTCCACTACCAGTTCCTTCTCATCCTTGGGAAAGTGATTCCATGGACTTTGTTGGGGTACTGCCTAAATCTAGAAAAGATCATGACTATTTATATGTTATTGTGGATAGGTTCAACAAAATGTGTATTTTAATACCCTGTAACAAACAGATTACAGCTGAACAACAACAAAGTTGTTCTTTCAGCATGTATGGGTTCATTTTGGATTGCCCATTTCCATTGTATCTGATCGAGATTCCCGATTTGTTGGGAAATTTTGGTCAAGTTTGTGGGAATTGATGGACACCAGACTGAAGAAAAGCACAACCTTTCATCCACAAACAGATAGCCAAACAGAGGTGGTCAACAGGATAGTGATCCAGTTGTTCAGAGGCTATTGCAGCAAACACCCCAAGCTTTGGGATGAGCATTTGTGTTATGTGCAACATGCTTACAACCGGGCTAAACATTCTTCTACACAAAGATCTCCTTTTGAGACCTGTTTTGGTTTCACACCAAGGTCTCCCTTGGATTTTGTCTTTGGTAAAGACATAGCAGTTGATGGTCACAATGATGTGGACAAGGCAACTAAGTTCATTGAACAAATCCAAGAGATTCACTAGGCAGTACAGGAACAGCTGGAAAAGAGCCAAGCCAAGTACAAGGCAAGGCATGATAAGCATCGGATTGAGCATAGTTTCCAAGTTGGTGATCAAGTCTGGTTGTATATCAGCGAAGATAGAATGCAAGGTGAAGGTAAAAAGCTGAAGCCGATAAGGTATGGACCTTTCAAGATACTTGAGAAAATCGGTGAGAATGATTTTGCCTTGATTTGCCAGCTTACATGCACATCTATTCAATAGTTAATGCAGAAAGCTTGAGACTGTTTGAACCTTCATTGATTGAAGATCCCGAAGAGTAGAGTCAATTGCCTTCTATTGATCATCTGTTGCCTGAATATCTCAATGAATTGCAAGAAGACATAGTTCTGGACAAGAAGGTGAGAACTACGCACAGAGGGGATGTTGGGTACCTTAGGATTGAACTCAAAGGTTCAAAACCAAGCAGTGTAAGATGGATAGAAATTGGGCAAGTGAGGAATCTATATCCTCACTTGATTGATGCTTAAAAAAAAAAAAAAAAAACTTTTGGTGGTCCAAAAGCTTTTTGAGTGGGAAGGCGTGATCCAAATGGATCTTGGAACACTCTCTAAGTTTTCAGGAACTCTTTAAAAACCATGCCAAAGATTCAAAGTCTTATAAAGATCAAGCTATTGGGGGGAATCCTCGGACAGTTGCAATGGCGATCAATGCGGATCAACAAGGGTCATCGATCTAGCACGTAGAGCGACGGACCATGGTAACGCGTGCTGACCCCAACCAACAAATGCAGGGATAATTTTAAGCAACGGAGGTAGTTTCGAATATGCGATTAGCGACAAGCAGGGCAAACCTCTCAGTGAAGAGAAGCATCGAGCACCCGGACCTGAAATAATTATAAAATGCGGAAAATATTGTTCGGTTCTATCGGAGCGGGATTCTACAAAACCGACAAAATATCAGAGGGGCTTCAAGTGGTAAGAAGTTTCAACCGAGTTTCGCCCGATGCCATACAGCGAGTGCCACGCGTCTTGGGGAAGAGAGAGAGAACTGCTCACATCGAACGGGTAAACATCATGTTACTTAGCCACCCGATATGAACAATGACCGTTGGATCTAGGGCCCCCAGATCAACGGCGGAGACGCGTTCCGATGTACGACCGGATTTGACAAGGTTATGAAGCAAGGTCACATAGGATTTGAAGTCCGATATGGACGATGCCTTGGCAGAAGGTCGTGTTTCGTGGGCATTCTTGGAGTTAACAGAAAAACGGTCGTTTCAAATATGTCCAAGAGAACTGACACTCATCCACTATGAAATAGGTGGCCACCTCCCTGAGAGGCGTTATATAGTGACTGATTACGCAGGACAGAGGGATTCAAACGGACAGAGGCAGGGGAACCAGAAATCCGGGAAGTGGAAACGAATAGCTAGGAAGCAGATTAGTTTAAAAGCCACAAATTGACAGAGAGAAAAAAACGAAGAGTAGTAGGCAGTAAGCCGAAAGCAGAGAGAAGAAGTCGAGATGACCTATAGAAGCAAAGGCAACATCGAGCCAGAGTTAAGACAGAGGCAGAGAGAGTCAGAGAGTTTGTGTACTCCAGAGAAGGCTTGAGAGGTTCAAGCGCACTCCTTTGTAATGCCTATCATGTATGAGTCTCAGATTGGGCTCATGCTATTGTGACCAATAGAGATCAAGAGTTCAGTGAGGAGATTCTGTGTACTCCAGAGACTTGGGGAATCCAAATACAGTCTTACTAATTTGTTCCCGTTGAGTGGGATTCAAATTGAGCTCACTGTTATAAAAACTCTGCTTTGAAAACATAATAGAGAGGCCACCACTGAAGGCTGGACCAAGAGATGTAGCCCAGGAGTATTGGGTGAACTCCTTATTAAACTTGTTGTGTTTATATGTGTTGCCTATTATGTTTTCTTTAACTGCTTGATTGCTTGTGTATTTCGCAATCTTATTGATTTGTTGCATAAAATAACATAGGCACATCCATGCACATGAGTCTGTTATACCTTATTAATTGTCTTAGATCAATATTAGATCAGGCAAACACCCTTAAAGAAGCTGAAGAGCAGGCAGTCTCTACTTCAAATATACAAACTCCACTTGCACAGGAAAAGACAACCAAATGAGGAAGGGAAGAACAGTCATCCCCTACAGAAGAAGCATCAAATAAAGGCTTTAGAATTGTACACAAAAAGAAGAGGCCTAAGATCTCCTTGAAGGTCAGTGCAACTAATGAGTCACAAAAAACAACATTTGATGGACTTGGAGAGACATCTCTTTTCACATAGTCTGGTCGATAGTCTACTCAGTCTCCCACTCATTCCACCACATCTCATGAACAACAGGTGATTTAGATCAATGAAGGCATCAGAAGGATAAAGAAGATGATAATTTTCATGTTTTCAGTGAAATTAAGAAGAAGAATGAGGAATTAAAGTTAAACACTTATACTCAATTTTGGAAACACTCTTCTAGTTCTCAAGCCAGACTTATTGCAGTCTTTGACTCTGAAAAGGGTAAGATGCAAATGGCTTTCTTACAAGCTCAGATTCCACAACCTAGAATTGCTGCACATTACCAGAAGCAAACTTCCTTTGAATTCAATCTTAAAGATGTACATATTGACCAAATTGAGATGCACAAACAGGCCAAATGATTGCTTCCACTTTAACTAACACTGCCATGAGTCTGTCAAAGATGCAGGTTACCTTGGCTAATACACAGTCACAACTTAAGCTTGAGAAAGTTTCCTCATTGGCAAAAGACACCAAGATTAAAGCTTTCGAAGATCTGGTGCTGAAGATGGGATATGATCCCTCTGATATAAAGGCTGCAGAAGAAATTGTCAAGAAGAAAAATGCTGAGATTTTAGCATTAAGGAAGCAACTCAAATTTCTAGCTTCAGAGGACCCAATGACTAAAGAAATTGAAGAAATTGAGGCTCAGAAATTTGACATGATGAAGCTCATCACAGAACAAACTCTGTAAATAAAATAAATGGAGGAACAAATGGAAAAACTTGTAAAAGAAAAAAAGGAAGCTGTGAAAAAGGCCAATATTCCAATGGATGTAGTTTCTCTTACAACAGTCTCTATAACTATAGTTTATGCCTCAGGCACAACAACAACCACAAGTACAACAGAAGGAGCTGAACAACTTGTTGAAGCTATTCAGAACCTGTCTATTCAAACAGAGGAAATCAAGAAATTGCAGGATCAACTGAAGACACTACTACACATGAAAGCAGTTGCAAACAGCGCACATGCAGTTGAGTTGCAGAGGGCAAGAGGTCAAATTGAGGTATTGCAGAAAGAAGTCAAAGACTCTTAACTCGGAAATACATTGGGTTTAGTAAAGGAGATTATATGGGAAGAGATCATTGAATCAATCAAAGATATCTGGCCTTATATCAGAATAATTTTTTATCAAAAAGACTTGTTGGAAAAAGCTCAAGAAGCTGTTGAAACTATCTCAAATCAACTTGAGGACAAGCCAGAAATAGCCACTGATATAATCAAGTTTATGCATTCTAAAGACAACTATGAGCTTCAAGAATTGGGTATTGATGGTAGGACAGCAGCCACACTGGAAGTGAAGAAAGTTATTACAAAGAAAAATCTCATTCTTCAATTGGAGGAAAAGTGTAGCAGTGTTAATGTCATAGTCCAATGTTTTTTCAGCAGGCTGGAACCCTTGACCAACAAGGGTTTGCCCTCCATATTTGTGATAAATGATAAGTTAGTGCCTACTGAAGACTATGTCCGCAAGCTTACAGAGGTCAAGACCAATGCAGCTATAGTTTCAAATATAAATGGTACAACAACACCAAGGCTTGTGTTGAATGCCATCCGAGATACCCTTTTCATCCTTAATGAAATAAAACACATATTTTTAGTAAAACCTACTTTTACTAAATATACAGAAATGGACGAGGTTTATTGAAGGGTAACTAAGTTATCTATCCCAGATTATAAACACTGGGAATAGTTAACTGATTTACTTGACTGAAAGAAAGATCAACAACATTTAGCATTTTGGGGAACGGTCATCAATAGGTCAACAGCATTCAGAATTTTTAGGAATTGTCATCAACAGTTCAACAACAAAATAGTGACAGATCGATTATTAGTTCATTTAGCTTGATTTTGTATTAAGCTATTTTTGTAACTTTGTTTAAGATATTTTCTTAACACTCAAACTTGTATAAATAACTCCCTTCTACGAGTTATCAAAGGTGGTACCTTCCATAAGCAATTTTGTAAAAGCATTGATGTACAAGCTGTTTCTAAATCACTGATAATAAAGCAAAGGATTCTGAATTTGGTCTCATATAGTTTCATTTTCTTCTGTAAGTTTTTCATGTGTTTCATTCATTTTGTTTATTCTTCATGTGCTTAAATTTTACAGAGATATCAAGTGAGAATAAATGTGTTACAGTTATTCTTAAAATTCCTTTCTGAATTAATTATCATAAAGAGATTGAGATATTGGACTGTCTGTCTGAAAGGCTCCCTCTAAATCATAAAATTGTCAGCATCTTATGTAATCTTAAGCATAGTTTGTTTAACTTTTGAACATTGGACAAAGGTTTTCCACTTATGATAATTTATCTTTCTATCTGAAATCTAAATTAATCATATCTCCTTACAATTCTTTCTACACACCCTATAAATTCAAATCACTGTGTGAAGTTAAAAAACAGCCCTTTGATTATCTATTAGTACTATCTAAAAGAGTTAATACATCATTCTTACAGTTTGTCTATGTATTGGTCCTCTATAAAAAACTAAAACCAAAGCCCCTAAAACAAACATCTTAGCTGCTTTGGCATGATTAATTGACTATTATCATCTCAGAGGAACAACACATAGCATCAATCACACAATAGCTAGAAATCAAACAGTGAAAACATAGAAATAAATTTCACACATATAGGTAATTACTTCTTCAAATCAGCTTTTATTCCTTCGAAAACATTACAAGGAAACCTCCACATGCTGCCCCCAAAAGACAGCATGCATGGATACCAAAAAGGCCTTGAATTTGCACTTCCACAAGCTGTTAGAGCTGTACAACTGCTGAAAAATCAGCAACAACAATTCCCTGTCGTAAGCACTGCTGTATGGACTGTATGGCTGCTATACACTGCTGCTCTATGGATTCCGTACAATTGTACAGATTCATATGGCACTATTTTTATGGCTGTACTGATGTCTGTAGGACTGTACAAAACTGATGTCTCAAAGTATGTGCTGCCTGAGAATGTCTCTGTAATATCCCGAGTGTGAAAATTACTATGAAGTTTGTGCAATTTTGATGAAATTAATAAAAAAGGGGAAAATATTATTTTATTAGAAAAGGGTGGCAAATACTATTTTAATAGAAAAAGGCGGAAAAAATTCACTTAGTGGAAAATGACCCCCACCAATAAAATAATATTAGAAAGGGGAATCTAGAAGCTTGGAAGAAGACTCAATGAAAAGTTATAAAAGGAGGTTGGCATCATTTGCTAATCATTATAGCTGATGATCTTTCATTGTTATTGAAGAGAAACTCAAGCGAGTTTCAGATCAAGGGTTTCAAGCGAAATCCTCACCCTAGTTTCGGTGGATCTCATTGCCACCCTAGCTAGTCTTTCTCCTTCTTCGGTGGACATTATTGCCGCCCTAGTTGGATTATTTTTCCAGTATTGTTACTGGAGATCTAACTAAGTTTATTTGTAGAGGAGCTTTAGTATTGTGGAGCAAATTTGTTATCACAGGAAGGCAAGGTTCCTCATTGTAAGAGGTCGAAGTTTTCTAGGGCTACATTATCCTTCAAAGGCTAATTTATTCTTCTTCAAAGAGGTCGAGTTTCATGTGCTAAAGAGACCATCTTCTTTTTTTCCAAGGGGCCAAAAATATTAGTAACCAAAGAGGGACGTGTTGCACTCTTTTTATCAAAGCTCCAAGGAAGGAGATGTACCAATTTTTTTCAAAGGATCGAGATCATCAAGCCATTAGTCTCTTGAGTCATTGTAAACCCATTCTGCAAAATTTGTAATATAAATAATGCTAGCAAGACCGTGTATGTATGTAACGACCTAGGTAAGTTTATTATTTTGGCGAAAATTTCATCCGAGGTTTTTTTGTCTCACTGACTCATTTGTGCTTCTAAACACGGATAGTCGGCAAAGTTTTTTCCTCCAACCCCATTTCAAAGCTAGTGTGAAATTTGTCATCAAAGTCTTAGCCGAGTTCTAGTGTTTTAGTTGAGTCTTATGTGAAAGTGATTTGGGAATAGTTTAAGCTAATTGGCTAAATTATTTTATTACAAATCACTTGGTCTACTAAATCATGTTGTATCACAAAATTGGGTGTTTAATTTGATGGTCTATACCGAATAGGTGTTTTCCCTTTGAGGGTTGAAAATGTAATTATCTTATGTGAAAAATATTTTAGTGAATGGTCCTTCATACTTAGATGCCATGCATAAAATATTAGAGGGTGAAAAAATTATTAATCTCTTAAAGTGTCAATTAATTAAATTTTCTGGCAAAAATAAATTAAAATCGTAAGCCATAAATTTCATTAATTAGAGTTAAAATTAAAGTCCTAGAAAAATTAAATTCTCCAAGCAAAAAAAATTGTGAGTATCAAAGAAATTAAATTTTAGAGGTCCCCCACCAAGGGAATATTGAAAATTTTAAAATTGGATCCTTGGACCTTGATGGATAAGTCAAAGTCAATTTTTTTAAAAGATTAGCTCAAAATAATTATTTTTGAGCTAATAAAAAATGGGTTAAATGAGAAATTCGAAAATTCCTCAAAAATAATTATCTCAAAGGCAGAGGTTAAAAGTTGATCAACGATTTATCAATAGTCGAGATTATTTTGATGAGGATCAAGCCAACTAACTGTTATTTTTCCACTTGGAGGATTTATCTATAAATTAGGAGTCTTTTGTGTCTCAAGCCATCTAGTTTTGGCTTATGTAGCTCTGAAAAGCTGATATAAATTTTTGTCCCGCTGTGAACGTTGGAATAATCATAATAATTACTTTGCGGTGCAGTTCATGGTCTCTTATCTAATGATTTGTGGTACGTGTTGGGTACGAGCATTCCTATATTGTGCTTTATAAACATTTTAATCATTATTTCATGGTAGGTGATAGGAACATTCTATTGGTAAGCCGAGGGCTTATCTTAGGTGATCTGATTCATTGGATGTTTGTTTCTAACAATTTATTCTTCGGAAATATATAGTGTTTGCATGTTCTGCAACCCTTGGACTCCAAGTTCACGAACTTTGGATAGAGGCTGACTATGTTTGGACTCTAATTAGTTTTATGGTGTTCTAACTTCGCTAAGGCTCTGATTTATTATCTATCTTTCAAAATACATTTAGCCACTACTAAAGATTTATGAAATTTAAAAAAAAATCTTCAAGCATTTTACATGTATATTTTGTAAATATAATTTGTATAATACACTAGTATATTATTTTATTTTTCTAATCTTGGTTTTGCAGTTGGGTTTTTGTGATTTTGAATTAATTTTGAATTTTTGTACATATTGGGGTTTTGGGCACTTGTAATTTCATTTGTGCAGGTGAGATCCAAGAATAATTGTTGGATTAGAGCTAGATCTAGGCCCTTGAGGGTAAGATAGAGTCTCTAGAATTTTTGTAGGGCCAACATTGAAGAATTTTGTAGTGATGTTGATTTTGGGTAGCATCGGATGTGCTCTAGCTCTGAAATTTTATGAAGGGGCTAGAATGCATGAGATCTCCAAGACCCAGAAATCATTTGGAGAAATTCCACCCGGATGAGGAGTTATTAAAATAATTAATATTTTTAATGGGTTCCTAAGTCTAAACTTAGGAAAATAAAAATATTAATGGGTATTAATAAAGATATGGGTGAGAAGCTTCTAAGAGATGAGGATCAAGTCCTTTTTAATCTTAGCTGTTGATTAGAGATTTAATCTCGACTGTTGATTCATGAATAGGAAAAGTATAAGAGAAGACTTGAGAGTCATTTGGAGATACATCCGGAAATACTCAGTAACCCGAAGGAAATCTATTCTCAAGGAGAAAGAGTCCGATTTCAGAGAGAGAGTTGCAAGGTGAAGGAAGAGGAGGGCATTAGCAGCAGTCAGAGACTGAGGAGGAGGTGACACAGGGAATTCGAGAGACAATGCAAAGGGAAGAGCAGGGAGACAACACCATTGGAGAGACAATCCTCACGTAGGTTGATGCAGAGTGACGCAGAAGTGGGTGAAGGGTCTCTAGGGTGTCAAAACTTCTCCAAGAGGAGGAGAAACTTTGTCTTAGGTGTCTCTCTCAGAAGTGTCTCAATTTTTCTGTAGAATCATTCCTTTTAAAGTGATTGTTGCTGAAGATTAATAAACAAACTCTCATCTGCTGCACAGGTTTTCTCACATTGAGTTTTTCCGATGACAGTTGTCCAAAAACAATTGTTTTGATGTGATTGATGCTTGTGCTTGTATATCACTGTTATTTTCTCTATGTAATTATGTGATAACTGCAATAGAATTTATTTTAATGTTTACTGAAGCGTTTCGTAAATACTTATTGTGAGAAATAAGTAGGTGAAATAAATCAGTTATTGCAATTTTGTGTTAGAAATTTTCACATTTTGGTCAATATTGAAGATCTGAAGCAAAAATCAAACTTTTGTGAGGATTTGTAATTTTTAGGGCTTTTCTAGCCCCATCATTTCCCTTAGGCCCTAGTTGCTGCCCTATTCTTGCTTCATCCCTTGGCCGCAGGCCTTTTCCTAGGTCTTTAGGCCTCTGTCCTCCCTTGCCAACCTTCTGTCCTCATCTTTTTACCCTCAGCCCGCCCTTTTCTCCCCTTTTCCTTAGCTGTCTCCCTCCTTTTCCCCCTTGGCTCCCTCTTTTTCTTCCTCCTTATCCCTTTGCTGGTCTTCTTCCTCCCTTTCTTTCTCTTGACCCTCCTCATTACCCCTGCCGTGAGCCTTGACATCCTTTCTAAGGCCTGTCGTGAGGCCTGGCAGCCCTTCTGCCTCTTGCCATTGCCATAACCCTTCGAGGGCTTCTTCTTGACGTCGCAAGTCTATTGGGCCTCTCTCTCTTTGTTGCTCCCATCTTTAGCCTGAATGCTAATCTTCCTAGGCTTAGCATGGCCCTAATTTACCCTTCCTTTGCCCTCCTTCATCACCGTGGGTTATTATTTGATTGCTAAAGCTGCCTTGATATTTTTTGCAGTGGATTTTGGTTAAAATTTTATGATTGCAGGTGTTTATCTCGTTGGGTAAAATTTTGGCAAGCAAGCAAGGCATTGTCGAGGCCTCAACGCCTAAGAGTTTGATCTCTAAACCCTATTTTCCTCACTGTTACCTATAACAAGATAATCATTTCCTAACAGTGATAAAAATCCATAAAAGTGACATATAATGTAATGTCCCCATTTTTATTCTTCTTCATAGTACAACGAGGGTGGATTTCCAGGGCAGGGGATGGCCAGGTTAGTGGAGCAGGTTTATGTCATTAGGGGTTCCGATGGAGTTTTGAAGAGTTTTCATGGGTTCTGATGGCATTCGCTTTGCATATTCATCATTATGAGCAGTTCTGCACATCTTGTTTTTGGTTCTGAGACTTTCTGATAATTCCCGTAGAACGAGGTTATTGTTGATTTGGGGTAGCATCGGATGTGCTCTAGCCACGAAATTTGGTGGAGAGGTTGGGGCACATGAGATCTCCAATACCCAGAAAGGGTTTGGGCAAATTCTAAACAATTTAGGAGATATTAAAATAATCAATATTTTTAATGGAGTCCCTAAGTCTAAACTTAGGGAAATTAAAATATTAATGTGGATTAATATAAAACTGTGTTAGAATGGTCCAAAAGACATGGATCAAGCCAGATCTAATCTTAGCCATTGATTAAGGACTTAATCTCGACTATTGATATGTCACCGAGAGAAGTATAAGAGGGGGCTTGAGGGTCACTTGGAGAACACACCAGATGATTGGTTATTCTATTCTCTAGAGTGAGGTTTGCTAAGAGAGATAGAATCAGTGATCAGAGTTGTAGCTGAGGGGCATTGAGTATAGAGAGACAGAGAGGCAAAGATAGTGCCGAAGAGTAGCGCAGGAGCCAGAGAGAGTGACAGAGTAGTAGCTAGGGTTCACGCAGGGCCATGCAAAGGCAATCTAGAGTTGTGCAGTGCTTCAGAGAGGCCAGCGTTGCTGACGCAGAGGCTCCTAAGGCTGACGCAGACCCATTCAGGGTGACGCAGGGCCAACGCTGGGTAGAGAGAGGCTGATGCAGTCTAGAAAGGATGACACTGGGGTTTCTGGGGCAGATTGGAGCTGAGGAGTTGCCGAAGGGTTTATTCGGGACATTTGTCTCAGACTGAGAGGTACTAATGCCAAGGAAATTCTCTATTGGGTAAGCCGGATTTGGCACCCATATTGTACTTTGAAATTGCTTAATAAGAAGACCGTCCAGATAGCTGCATTGGTTTTCCTGCATTGGGTTTTTCCAGGGACATTCGTCCAAAAATAATGGTGTCATTTTGTGTGCTTGTTTATGTTTCCTTTAGTTGATGATTTGTAATATGTTGAGTATGAACTAGTGTTTATTTTTAGTATTTACACTGGAAATAACTTGTTAAGTAACAAAACAAGTAGGTAGGAATAAATCAGTAAAGTGCATGGAGGGTTTCTAACTGGTAGACCTAGAAACTTCAACAGTTATTATTGACATAACTTAATTAATTATGCTCGAGGTGGCATTCCGGGGAGATTAATTGATGGAACAGCTTAGTGTAATAGCTTGTTGGAACCAGAACGAGAAGATCTACAAGATGGGATGCTAAGAACTGACTTCTAGTGGCCAAAGAGAGTATGGTGGGGATTTGCCATTTTCCTTAATTAAAAATGACTTTAGTTAGTCGTTTAATTAAGGAAAAATAATTCATTGGGGAAAAGGGGCCAAAAGTGACTTAAGTGAAATAAAATTAAAAGGTCACTTGATAAAGTCAATGGAGGAGCTTCTAGAATAATAATAATTTAATAAAATAAGATGCTTCTAGAGGCTTGGAGATCTATCCATCAGATCTATAAAAGAGGAGGAAGAGGACATTTGGAGACATCTTGGATTTGATATTGTTTCTTGTATGAGAGGTTGAGAACTCGGTTCTCTACTCCAGCAGTAGCCCCAAGACGAAAACCCTCGGGTGATTTAGTGAGAGTGAGAGAACACCCATCTCTTCCTTTGGTGAATCCATTCAGGGTTCACAGGTTGCAGTGTATTGATTTTTCAGTTTGTTTGGAGGCCAATTTGCGATATTATTATAGATCTATTTGAGGTCAGCTTTTTGTCTCAGCTCTTTGGGGTTGTTTGTGCAGTAAAACCCCAGTTTATCTAATTTAATAAAGCTGAGTATTTTGCTGATCATTGTATTATGGGATTGCAGTGCTTTAATTGCTTAGTTTTACTTGGCAATCTTATGTTTATGAATGAAACTTTTATCTAGAATTTTTATGAGTTAAAAATTTGAGCTTGTTCCAAATTTATCTCATTTGGGACATTACATATAATTCTTCTACAAGTCACCTAAACAGGTTTGCTAAGCATTGCATGAATTGGGCATTCATCATTTGGCATAGATTTACATGTTTTTTGTGACTGTCATCTCTGCATCTAAGGTCTGAAATATATCAGTGACATAAGCATATTTTCACAGTTTGTTCTCTATTTCAAGTTCTTTAGCCTAAGTCAAGAGGAAGTGAAAATTTTATGACTGTGTGACACACTTGGTGTAAGGATAATTCATATGTAACTTATCGTTGTCCTATTGCTCACTGTTATCTTACTTGTTTCTTTCACAAGTTTACTTGGTAATCAATGAATATTATTTTAACACAAGTATGTTCATGCTCTAATAGCTCATTGTTAAATGTGAATAAGATTTGCATGTACTATTGGATAAGAAAACTAACATTCTCTTGTCTCTTGTGAAGTTTCATAAAATTTCAAATTTGCATTCACTTGGATAAGCTCACTCTCCAAAGCACCTTAATCTAAAATGGCATCACATTGAATGGTTTAAGTTACATCACATGTCTCTAATTGTTTAATTGGCAAAAGAGCCTTGGTAATACATTGATAACATCTTCTTATGAATGAAAATTCTATTTTTAGTATAGTGGCATTAAAGGTTTCTAATCTAATTAAACACCCTTGGATAATTGGTGTTGAATAATACTGGCATATTTTGGAAGCTTCTAATTGAGTAAAAGCATTGATAATTTTGTCGTGGAATCATCATTGGAATATCCTGGAAGGTTTTTGATTGTCTCTAGTAGTTGTCATTGGCATCTTGTATTGAGGATCATTGGCTAATTGTATCAAGTGGATAAGTGCTCTTATTATCATTGTTTCATATATTAAGTTGATATCTTTTGTGGTTATTAAATTGGCACTTGATAACTTGGCACATTTTCTTGTGGTTAAGATTGTAATCTATTGATAAGTACTTGTTGGTGTAACTTGAAATCAAAGCATAACTAAGTACTTAAACAACCTTACCTTAGGGATTTATTAAATTATGGTATGTTCTATGCTTAGATCAGTTTACTTATTTTTCTTCTTATTAGCCACAGATTAGCAATCACATATACATTAAGTAAAGTGCAGATAGAACATTAAATGATCAACTGAAAACAAGCCAAGACAAGAGACACAAGATGTGGCGGCTAGCCAGGGACAAACCCCAATGCGGGGAAACCCTTTGATCAAATCTTCTTTTATCTTCAATAGTTCAGCAGAGAGAAATAGTACAAAATATGAATTCTGGAACTTTATATCAGCAACAGCAAACCCTAGATCAACAAAGTCAAACTTGGTCAAACTAGCTGAAATTGACCTCTAAAATACTTGGTCAATTTTTGGTCAACTTGTCCTCGAACAGCCTGAAGAAACAGTGCTTGAATAGTCCCAAAAGTTCAGTCAATTTGCAGATTTCTGAAGTCAACTTGCAGCGCTAAACTAGGGTAGTCAACACCGTCAAACCAGAGGTCAGATCACCTCGATTTTTGTGCCAAAATTGTGGCCTACCTAGGAGAGGCAACCACACCCAATCCGCACTTCTGGAAGGTCAACGCTGATCAAAGATATGACTTGCTGCCCTAGCGTCCTTTCTGCATCTTCCTTGCCCTAGGACGTCTTCCTTTCAGCCACACGTGTGAGAGAGAGATAGGCTCCTTTTATGCGTAGGGGAGAGAGAGAGAGAAGATGAGTGAATTGAGTTGTCCAAATGAGGAGAATGCTCCTTGTATTTATACGCAAACGTTGAGGTTGAATAGACATGACTATTGGGCTTTTGAGCCTACATAAGTTTGTTGGTCGACCTTGACAATTTGTCCATAATCAAAATAAATTCGAATCTCCATAAATACTTATCGGAATTGGATGATCTTTAGATCAATCCTACACCTCTTGATGAGAGGAATCTAGGAAAAATGTCAGAAGCCATAAATAAGGTGATCCACATGGAGTTTGGCCCTAATTGCCAATTTTAACATTCCCTCTTAACTAGGGAGAATTTCATCTGCAATCCTTCAAATCATCACTGCTATCCATCCATCAAATGCACTGTCCTGTACAGCTTGACCCCACTCTGCTCTACTCTACTTTGCTCTGCTCTGCTCGAACTATGAGGAAGAAGAAATGATAGAGGATGTATCATACCATACTCCACTGACCCGAAGTCAGTCTCAGAGTGTGAACCACTCTCACTGATCCTAAATCAGTATCATTGATCCCAGATCAATGGAGGTCATCCTAGCATAGGGAGTGTTGACTACTAGAGTAGCACCTAATGATTTGGTGAAGACTCCATGGCCAAGGATGATCCAGAGGACACTTGTACCATCAGATGTCATCAGTCAACAGAGTTTTTTAACTCTCCTTCTATCTTCTCATCATCTTTCTTCTTTGTACCCAGATTCCACACCCTGCGGGGAATTGTAATAAGTGATGCTAGTATGATGTTTTCTTGAATTTGTAACAGGCCTAGGATGTGGGACTCGATCAGCAAACGAGTACACCTTGGAGTGTTTTTTTTATCCGGTTAATTATCCCTTATTTTTCAGAGGCGGATAATTCTCTGGATTTTTTCACTCATTTTTACCCCAAAGCCGAGGTGACGGTTTGAAGATTGAGCCCCTGACACATCTTAGTGTCTAGGGTCGATGTATATTACCATACTAGATCACACAAAAAGTTTTGTGGAATTTGGCTAGGTCTAAGTAGGATTTTTTAATAGTTAAAAATTTCCCGCAAAACGGGATTTTTTAATTATTTTTTATGTAAAGGCATAAATAAGTGGCCTTAGGGGATGTCTGGGGCATATGACCAGTCGAAATTCATCCTCAGAGGCCCAGCATTCTCCTAAAGCCTACTTTGGGGGTCAAAAAATGACTCAGAGTCCCTCAAAAGGCGATTTTTCAAGTG
>APFE031570479.1:44846-103308 GCA_000404065.3 Pinus taeda
GTCCATCGATAGTACTACTATGGTCCCTATCCTCATTTCCCTGCTCATTGATCAGATGAGAGGTACTTCCCATGAGTCCCAGATTGCATGGGTAGGATGCCTCGATAGGAGAACTAATCATCCTGTCCACAGGAGAATGAATCAACCTGTCCAGTGGATGCCACGGAGAACTAATCATCCTGGCCTACAAGAGAACTAATCATCCTGCTCCACAGTTGCCACGGAGAACGAATCATCCTGGCCCATTGGAGAACTAATCATCCTGCTCCACAGTCGCCACGGGGTGTCACAGGGGAAGGTTGAACCTTTACCCCGTACATAGTGCACCACTAGGGGATGGTGAGTCGCCCTGTGGTCACATGTCGCTCCAAGAAGTACCCTGTGCCCCCCTGGAGCGCCCAGAGCTCAATACGTCATACTCGACCCTCATAAGAGGGTCTTTGAACAACACCAAGTCATTCTCGGAAAGTCAGGAATTTGACCTTTCCTAGGGGCTTTGTCAAAATGTCAACGACTTGTTCATTTGTACTGATATGTTGGAGCCTTATTGCTCCTCGCTGCACCATATCTCGAATATAGTGGTACCTGATATCGATATGCTTGGAGCGATCATGAAATACGGGATTCTCTGATAAACGGATCCTACTCTGGTTGTCACACAGAATCACAGTGGTATCCAATGTAAATCCAAACAGCTCATTGAAGAGCTTTTGCAACTAGACTGCCTCACAGGAGGCCATGCTAGCAGCAATGTACTCTGCCTTGGCGGTGCTCAAAGCCACCGACTTCTGCTTCCTTCTCATCTAGGCTATCGAGGTAGATCCCAAAGAGAAACAACACTCGGAAGTGCTCTTTCGGTCCACCACACTGCTTGCCCAACCAACATCAGTATACCCAAGTAGTCTCACATCTCCAGCAGTGTATCTCAACCCATGAGTGATTGTGCCACGAAGATATCTCAACAGATTCTTGGCACCAATCCAATGTGAGTGGTGAGGCTCAACCATTTGTTGACTCAATGTGTTGACTGCAAAGCATATATCCGGACGGGAGTTCACCAAGAACATTAATGCTCCGACGAGTTGATGATACTCGATAACATTTTGTAAAACAGGTTTAACAACACTACCGCTTAACTTCTTGAAGTCAAGCTCCATCGTGGTAGTTACGGGCTTGCAGTCCACCATGTCGAATCTCTCCAATATCTTCACCACATATTTTCCTTGAGATAGAAAAATCTCCCCTGGCTTCTGCCAGACTTCCAGTCCTAGGAAATAGTGCATAAGTACTAGGTCTTTCATCTCGAACTCAGAAGCCAACTCTCTCTTACATTCGTGAATGAGAGGGTCTGCGCCTATTAGAAAGAGGTCGTCAACATATGGCACCAGTATGAGAGGCTTGTCATCTATAACCTTAAAGTAAATGTTAGGATCGGCTTCACTCCTAGTGAATCCCAGCTTCATCAAGTAGCTATCGATCCTCTCACACCATGCTCAGGGTGCTTGCTTTAGCCCATAAATGGCCTTCTTCAACCTGCACACATGATATTCTCGATCATAAATCTCAAATCCTTTAGGTTGCTCCACATAGACCTCCTCTTTGATCGAACCATGTAAGAACAAAGTCTTGACATCCATCTGATGTAGGTTCCATCCTTGCGAAGTAGCAAGGGCTATGATCGAGCGGATGGTGGTATATCGGACAACAGGTGCAAATATCTCATCATAGTCTATACCTTCCTTCTGGGAGAAGCCACGAGCGACAAAACGAGCCTTATACTTTTCCGCACTTCCATCAACTGCATGCTTTATCTTGTAAAGCCATTTTGAAGTGACAACTGCTTTGTCTTGGGGTCTGGGGACCACATCCCAAATATCGTTTTTCATAATGGACTCATATTCCTCGGTCATAGCATTCTTCCATACTTGATGCTTGACGGCATCTGTGAATGACGAAGGCTCATTTTGGATGATCGTGCTCATGATGGTCAAGTATCCTTGATACCTATTCGGCTTCTTACTTTCACGGAAGGTTCCTCGGGGTGCAATGTGTCCTTCAGCATCATCAAGTGTCCCCCTAAGCCATGAAGGTCTCTTCCTAGAAGAGGAAGGATCTTGCGGAGTAAGATCAATAGGATCCATAGGTTCTTCTACATCAGGCATCATCTCATCTTCTTTTTCCTTCGGTTCTCCGATGTCAGCTTCTTTAGATCCCCTTAAAGTAGGAAGATTGTCTACCTTGCTAAGAGCCATATCTTCATCAAAGGTGACATCATGACTAATCTCGATTTGCCTTTGACCAGCTACATAGATTCTATAGCCCTTAGTATTTTCGTTATAGCCCACGAAGATTCCTTTCTTTCCAGATGCACCCAATTTATTCCTTTTTTCTTTAGGCATATGAAAATATACAGGGCTCCCAAAAATTCTAAAATGAGATACGTCAAGTTTCTTACCGGTGAACATTTCTTCGAGAGTCTTGGAACCCAATGCTTGATGAGGGCATCGGTTTTGTACATATACGCTGGTATTTGTAGCTCCGGCAGATAGAAACTTCGGAAGTCTTTGATCATGGAGCATAGCACGGACAACTTTCACAATTGTATGATTCTTCCTTTCCGCCACACCATTCTGCTCAGGAGTATATGGTGTAGTAGTCTCCCTCTTAATGCCATCCTCTTTGCAAAAGTCATGAAACTCATTGGATTCATATTCAGTCCCATTATTAGTCCTTAAGGTCTTGGATCTTTTTTTCGGTTTTATTCTCAATCAAGGCTTTGAAGTGCCGAAACCAGGAGAACGCTTCATCCTTCTTTTTCAAGAAGTATATCTAAGTCTTGCGAGAATAATCATTTATAAAAGTGAGGTAATGTAAATATCCTCCCAAGGAGTTCACAGGCATCATACCAAATATGTCTGAGTGAACCAATTGCAATATATCAGAGTTCTTGCTTTGGCTTGAGGGGAATGGTCCCCTTTTGAGCTTCCCTTCGGCACATCCTGGATATACACCTTCTTCCTCTAATCTAAACTCGGGCATCTCGGTCACCATTTTTCTAACATCGGGTAGAGCTTTATAGTGAAGGTGAGCAAACGTCCGATGCCATAGTTCGGATTGAAGAGATGTGTCACAAGACATGACACCCAACGGACTTCCACCGACTTGATATAATGAATCAACTCGAAACCCAAGAGTAAAATCATCTTTAAAGTTCTTTTTCCATACAAGTACCTTGCCATTGCTGAAGGCCACCTGTAGCCTTTTTCTTCCATTGCCAAAATGAACACTAGGTTCTTTTTGAGATCAGGTTGATATAATGCATCTTGTAAGTGGATGGTATTACCTGATTCAATTGAAGAGTGACATTTCCTATGCCTTTCACGGGATATTTTGAATTATCTCCAAGAACAATTTCCAAGTTGGTTTCCTTCTCTGTCAGATTATAGAGAGCTTCTTTGTAACCAGTGAAGTGCCTTGAGGCACCACTATCAATAAGCCAATTTCCCAGCGAGTCCGGGGGAGCAGTAGTAGATAGAGCTGCTGGTAGATAATATTCTGCTTATTGTTGATAGTGTTGGATTCATGCTTGGAATTTCTTGCCTTCTTGAATGGTTGTCCTCTTCCTTGATTTTCGGCACTTCTTTTACCTCTTCCATTTGACCTGCCATTCCTTTGATTGCCTTGAGAGGGATTTTGATCATCGTCCCGGTGTGAGTCCCTTTTATCAAGGCACTCCCTTGCATAGTGACCCATTTTATTTCAATTGTAACATCATCATTTTCTTCCACCCTTTGGTCTAGCCTTTCCTTTGAATTTAGCCTCGGAGTTGTTTCTTCTTTTGGTATGAGAAGAAAAGGCAGAGGGATGACCTTTAAGTATGGGCATTTCTTGCTCTTCCATCCTCGTTTCTTTTTGAATGCATCTGGCCATTAATTCCTCAAATCCAGGAATTACGTTATTGTTGAGAAGAGTAGTCCTGAATATATACCATTCAGATGGCAGTCCTCCAAGAGTTGTGAGTGTCATTTCCCTGTTAGGAATTACTTCCCCAATAGATAGGAGATCGTTCTTGATCTCGGTGATCCTTAAGAAATATGCTTGCATACTCTCATCTTTGCCCTTCTTAATTTCCTTCAGCTTATTTTGAAGAAACAAGACTTGATTTGCATCATTAACTTTAAATAAACTCACTAGTCTATCGTAGATTTCCTTGGAGGTGTTCAGCTCAGAAACATAGGCCACTAAGCACTTGTCAATAGAGTCCCGGATGATCTTCCTTGGTCCATTTGTTCCTAGCAGCAACAGATGCATTTGATGAAGGCTCAACAATTCTGCCTCTCACATGGTCCAACACTTCCTA
Source organism: Pinus taeda (assembly GCA_000404065.3). NCBI lineage: Eukaryota > Viridiplantae > Streptophyta > Pinopsida > Pinales > Pinaceae > Pinus > Pinus taeda. The sequence goes on from APFE031570479.1 coordinate 49,207, forward strand.
CTCTTTTAATGTTAGATCGAGAGACATATTCCATCCGTGATAGTCAGACTTCTCACGGAGTTTGTCTTCAGTAGGGAAGTGTGTTGAGGACCCCATGGTTTCTTTTTAGGATAGCCTTGCCAACCTTCTTTTCAGTGATTGCTCTTGCTCTTGCTCTTGCTTGGGCTTTGTCTTCACCTCACCTCTGATACCATGTTAAATTGTGGTATGTTCTATGCTTAGAGCAATTTACTTATTTTTCTTCTTATTAGCCACAGATTAGCAATCACATATACATTAAGTAAAGTGCATATAGAACATTAAATGATCAACATAAAACAAGCCAAGACAAGAGACACAAGATGTGGTGGCTAGCTAGGGACAAACCCCAATGCGGGGAAACCCTTTGATCAAATCTTCTTTTATCTTCAATAGTTTAGTAGAGAGAAATAGTACAAAATTTGAATTCTGTAATTTTATATCAGCAGCAGCAAACCTTAGATCAACAAAGTCAAACTTGGTCAAACTAGCTGAAATTGACCCTTAAAATACTTGATCAGTTTCCGGTCAACTTGTCCTCAAACAGCCTGAAGAAACAGCCCTTGAATAGCCCCAAACGTTCAGTGAATTTGCAGATTTTTGAAGTGAACTTGCAGCCCTAAACTAGGGCAATCAACATCGGTCAAACCAGAGGTTAGATCACCTCGATTTTTGTGCCAAAAATTGCAGCCTACCGAGGAGAGGCAACCACACCCAATCCACACTTTTGGAAGGTCAACGCTGGTCAAAGAGATGGCCTGCTGCCTTAGCGTCCTTCTTTCTGTGTCTTCCTTGCCTTAGGACGTCTTCCTTTTAGCCACACGTGTGAGAGAGAGAGAGAGGCTCCTTTTATGCGTAGGAGAGAGAGAGAAAATATGAGTGAATTGAATTATCCAAATGAGGAAAATTCTCCTTGTATTTATATGCAAATATTGAGGTTGAATAGACATGACTGTTGGGCTTTTGAGCCTACATAAGTTTGTTCGCCGACCTTGACAATTTGTCCATAATCAAAATAAATTCATATCTCCATAAATACTTATCGGAATCGGATGACCTTTAGATCAATCCTACACCTCTAGATGAGAGGATTCGAGGAAAAATATCAGAAGCCATAAATAAGGTGATCCACATGGAGTTTGGCCCTAGTTGCTAATTTTAACAGGATCACTCATAATCCTTGCATCTCATTTTAGTACTAGTTACACTAATAATTTACCTCTAAGCATAAGCTTAGTTGATAGACCTCCAGGGCCACCCTTTCTCACCTAGCTTGAGGGATTCAACACCTTTCTAGTGCTTAACACAGTGACCTTGTTGCTGTCAGAGCCATAGCCTTTGCAATGCTGGAGACACTGGGTGGTTGGAACATAGGAGGAGGTATAGTTAATCAAGCCTCTGCTTGCTTCCTGTTGGCTTCCATCCCACAACCTACTCTAAAGACTAGTCTCAAAACAGTTAAGGGGAAGGTTCCATTTATATTAGGCATATAACTTAAAAGTAACCAAGATCCTTGCATTATACTTAGATCTTAGGACTTGCATCTCATGTAGGTTAGTGAAACATTCAAGCAACAATTGTCCTTCCGATTACTTGGTCTTAATTTAATAATAAACAAGAGTTTTGACTCCATAAGGTACTACTCTCATATCGAAATCTAATCTAATCCTTAAGATCTTGCTAAATTTAACCAAGTAGCTAGGCCACTCAATTGTGTCTCCTGGACAGGTTGGTTCCTGTTGACCCTGGCGCCTACATCTACCTAAAAGTTAAGTTGGTTGAATAAACTTTTAGGGACCCTCTACCTCTATTAACTCCTCATTGTGAGATCCAAATATTTGGGTGAGGATGAGATCTGAGGACTAGAGTTCAATTGTAACTTTGCTTTAGCACTAATCAAATAAAATAAACCAAGAACTCATTCCATCATATGTGCTTTGTTTGCAAAGTTCTTAAATTTCTTGCTATCTTGATTGTTTAAACTCTCACATGCAAATCTTATTTCAAGAGGCACTTTGGATGCAAGCATTGTAATTCCTTTTAATTTTGCAACAAGTTTAATTTTTCTTGTACTTGGAAATTGACTCATCTTGTGGTTTAATTATTGTCATAAATGGTTGATTTCACTTTCAAGTACTATTATTTTGGGTTGCAAACTTAATTGCATGTTGTCATCTTGGTCTAACATTTGAGTTATTTTTGTATCCTTTTGAGAAAGATAGTTTCCATGCTTTGATTTGTAGACTTATTCATCTTGAAATCATTTATAATATCTTGTGCTAGCAATTTATTGTTTCACTTTTCAGGATTATTTTGGTTTTCCATTTGAAAGCATTTCACTTCATTCTAAGTAAATACAATTTCATTCTTAAAGAACAATACTTAGAAGACACTGGTTGTTTATGTATTTCATGCTCATCTGATGTATTTATGGTTATTTCTCATATCAATTTTGCTTATAAATCTTAAAGAAATAATCTATTTAACTCTAACAATTCTCCTAGAAACTCACATCTTTTTTAACTTAACTTTTCATTAGGGACCACCCCCCTCAGCTAACCTAGGAGATAGCTCAAACGGAGAGAGTCGGGATTAGTTTGACAACCCCTTCTCCGAGTTTCCTGCCACCAACCACACCTTATGGGGTTGAAGTCTTTTCTCACTAACTTGTAGGTAGGTGTAGGCGGCAGGGTCAACATCTTTGGCGCCGTTGCTGGGGACAAGCTTTCTTGTACTTGAGAAATTGACTAACCTTTTGGTTTTAGCATTTTTGAACTTTAGATTTAGGTTCTTGCTCAAGTGGTGACTCCACTGAATCGAAATTTTGTAAGAGTCTCTACTAGGAGAAATTCAAGTGGTCTAGTTAGCCCCTCTCTTGATCCTGAAAGAGTTTTTAGAGAAAGGTTGAATAGCCTTTCTCATAGTAGAGCTCTTGCTAGTCTTGGGCAAGAGGCTATTTCTGATATTCATTTGCTTTTTCAAGAACAAGTAGAGCCTAACATCATGAATGATCTTTTTGCTCCTTGTGACTTCACTAACATAAATGGCTATCCTCACAATATCCCTGACAAGGCTATTGAAAAGTTTCCTTCCTTTCAAGGTAACAATGCCATTAGTGCTACATCACATGTGAAAAACTTTAATGTTTGTATCTTTAAATGGTGTAACACTACTAATTATGAGGATGTGAAGATGAGGCTTTTTGTTTTATCTTTAGAAGAGGATGCTCTTGATTGGCTCACTGAGCAACCTGCTAACTTATATAACTCTTCACAAGCCATTCTAACTGCATTTTTAGATAAGTTTGAAGAGAAGAAGGAAAATAGGCATTTGATCAATGCCATTAGGAACATGAAGAAAAATGAGAATGAAACCATGGTAGGAGTTTAACAAGAGATTCAATGAATTAGTAAAAAGCATGCCTGCTATTGTTAAAGCTCCTGATGAATTTATTTTATGCTCATATCTAGATGCTTTTGGGGTTGACTGATCCAGGTTATCTTTTGTTTATAGATGCATTAAAGGATTACATCAACAATTTGTAGCTTAACCAAAGAGAAACTTAAATGTGCACATGTGAGAAGAAGAAAAAGAAACACATGAGAAGACAAGAAGACAAGAACTTGATAACGGAGTTCGTCCCTCCTGGACTACATCTGCAGGCCCTGCTTGATCAATGGGGAGGCATTCATTCATTAAAAATGGCATCAAAAGAAGTTACATTCATTAGTTACAAAAATGGAGCATTATACCTCCATGCTGAAAAATGCCTGAAAATTGGAGAGCTGTGTTGGAGAAACTGACACCATCGTTGGATTCCCATCGTCAAGAGGTGCAAAATCGATATAAAACTTGCCCAATTCTGAGACTGGACCAAAATCACCCTCTTGCAAAAATTCAGCCAAGCATGGTTCCACCACTGTTTTTTGAATGCTCAGGGTTCCACTGCCTCTGTCTCAGTTCCCATGCCTGGGCTGCTGTACCTCTGCTCGCTCCCCATGCTGACAAAAATATTATGTTTTTATAAAGGTATGGGCAGACTTATCATAAAAATTTGTTATGGTTTTATTTTTAACACATATATAAATAGCATATGTGATTTTACCAACCATATAGTTTTTAACCAACTATATATATATATATATATATATCATAGTTGGGGGTTGGGCCCATATTTCACGGAACCACACCCATCCCTTTCCAACCAACACTATACGCATTAACTCCTTTAGGTTTGGCACTGTACCATTCATCACGTGATATATGTGGGTGGCTTTGGGTGGCGGGACCACTTACATGGCCGCCTACCCAAGCCCCAACATACCACCTACGTTGACCGTCGTTTTGTTGTGATTTGTTTCAACGTGATACTCCACCATGTTATGCATTGGTTGTGTAACCATATAGTATCTCCCCACTATATACGTTGGTTATAATATAAAGTTTTGTTATAACCATACTCCGCCATATATTCGTTGGTTAATTTGTTTGGTTTAACTATATACCATAACGGTTGGGATATATAATAAAGGTCGTTTAATAATATACGATATAACCATATATTATATGGTTTGTTTCATTTGGGATATGTATATATATTTTGGTTATGTTTAGATTTGGATATATATCTTTTGTTTGTTTATATAGTTAATTTGGATAACTATATAAAAATTTTAGTTATAACCAAAATATCCCATGTTTTCTTGTGCAGGTTTAGGAGGCCACTGGAGGGATGCCAAGTGTCAAGACTTGAAGGCTACCATGTGGGTCCCACGTGCTCACTGGGATGCCATGTGGCACGTTGTGGACCCCATTTTCCCCTACCATACTTGTCTTTGAAGAGCTCTATCTTTTGCATACAAGCTCAGATTGACGAATCATTCGCGCCACCGCGATCAAGAAGACAAGCCCTCTCAACTGATGCCACCAAATTCTCCTTTTTGCCATTTGGAATTTCAAGCCTTTGTCCATCCCCTAAGTGTCTCGAGATCCTCTTGGATCAATCCTCCCCACTGAGGAGCTTTTGGTCCTCCAAAAGCATTAGCACACTGTTAATCCACACTATCAATCTCCTACACGCGAAACTGATACATTCTTGCAATCATGCACACCACACATGACTCAACAACCCCTCCTTGCCAAGAGTCCATAACACACACTCATTGGCCAAGGATTACATAAAAAGTAATTAATGCATCAAATACTAATAATGAAAGGCCAAAATATCATTGTTGCGTCTTGAAGTGATGGGAAACATGTCATCATTTTTACACTGCAACATATGATTTACAATGGTGGCCATAACAAGCTACTACCCTAAAAAAAACCATCTTAACAAAGCAGACCATCGTGACTAGTGTAGATTCATCTGTTGAACATGTTCATCTTTCGGCTCCTCTGGCGATGTTTTCAGAACATGGAGCATTGGACACGTGGTTTGTTGGTGTCCCTCTTTGTTGCAATGACTACAACGATTCTTTCTCCTCCAAACTTTCGGGGCTGCCTTGGGGCGCTTCCCCTTGGTGTTTCTTCAAAAGGTGTTCATGGAGCCTTCACTATCGCTGGATTGTGAGGAAGGAATTTCATCGTCTGTTGTTGGCTGGTGACTAGCTATATTTGAATTCCCCCCCACTTCCTTTCTTGTGTATCTGATTCCTGCATGGTGCGACAACTCTTTGACTTTGATGGGGTTTATGATGCCTTGGCCTTTGATGCCAAGGCCCTTTCCTTGATATCCCATTTTCTTCATTAGTCTGGATCCAATCCCTGTAGTATGTTTTTCAAAAGCAGCAAACTCATCATCATGAAAATCATATGAAATTGGAGAATTGCTTTTTACCTCCTAATAGCTATGCTGCGGATGTTCCAAGGCCTCATCCTTGGCTTGCAACTGGCGTAGTAACCTTTGGTTTTCATCCCTCGCCTCCTGTAGAAGCCTCCTTAGTTCACCATTTTCTGCTTGGATGCGGTGGTTGATCTCTTCAAGTACTTGGAGTCCTGCTGAGGGAAGTGTCCTTTTTGTTATATCGGTTGAAATCCTTGATTCATTGCCAGAATCAGACCCCAATCTATGGGCCCTCTTGTTGAGACCCCTAGGGTTGCAAACTTCATCTCATCACCGGAGTCAGACCCCAAGTCAACTGGCCTACCTCGTGCAAATCCCGTAGCTATGACTTTCTCATCTTCCTCTAACTTCGAATCTTGGCTTTGCTGTACGGTGGCGACGACCTTCTGTTTCCCATTTCTGTCATTCCTCTCAGGTCTTAGTTCAGGGTGCAACTTCCAGTGATTTTCTTCATCATGCCTCTCTTTCCAACAAGGGGTAGAAGAGGGCTTTGCTTCCCTTCTCTTGACTGCTTCCGCTCTCTTTGATTGGTCATCTCTATCATATTTGCCCCTGTTCTCAATGTGAATAGCTTTTACACTAGTCGCATCAATGGTGGTTGGTTCAAACAATAACAAGAAATGTCTAATACAATTATGTAACGATCCAATATATTTAGTTACAATTTCAGGTGTATCAAGTACAATACCCAAATTTAGTGCTTGCTTCCTAAATTCTTTTGTAAAACTCTGAACATCCTGACCTTTGCCTTGTCTTAAATACTGCCAGTGCATTAAAGCTTTTTGCATGTAACCCAGTGGATAAAATTGTGCTTTTAATGCAGAAATGAAATTAGGCCAAGAGGAATAAATATTACCCACATCCTTATTGCTTTGTACTTTGCTCTCCCACCAAACGAGAGCGGTGCTGGTTAATCGCAAAGAGGCCAACTGAATCTTTGCTTCATCCTCCACGATCCGCTGAATCCTGCAGTAGATCTCAATCTGCATAATCCAATTATTAAGTTTTTCTGCATTGCTTTCACCATTATACATGGGGAGATCAAATTTAACATCTAATTTAAAAAAGGGCTTCTTAGATGTATCTTTTGAATTTCGATTATCATTATGGTGAGAAGAAGAAGAACTTTCACTTGTAGAAGGAGAAGGAGGTGGATCTCCTCCATCACCTCCATGTACTGAACCTTGTCCTTCTGGAGTTTTCCCCTCTGCATTTTCCTGCTTTTCGAGCTTTAAGAACAACTTCTCAACACAATCTGCCATCATATAGAAAGTCTTGTGAAAATTGAGCTCCTCCTCATACCGAGCCTCTTCATCTACCATGTTTCTCCTTCGATGTGCATGCCCCGCCTCGGGATCGAAACACTGTAATTCTCCTTCGCCTCTTCAGAGCCTGTTTCTCGTTAGCATACAAACATGCAATTCACATTTAAAAACACTTGCTTTGATACACTTGATCCAGGTTATCTTTTGTTTATAGATGCATTAAAGAATTACATAAACAATTTGTAGCTTAACCAAAGAGAAACTTAAATGTGCACATGTGAGAAGAAGAAAAAGAAACACATGAGAAGACAAGAAGACAAGAACTTGATAACGAAGTTCATCCTTCCTGGACTACGTCTCCGGGCCTTGCTCGATCAATGGGGAGGCCTTCATTCATTAAAAATGGCATCAAAAGAAGTTACATTCATTAGTTACAAAAATGGAGCATTATACCTCCATGCTGAAAAGTGCCTGAAAATTGGAGAGCTCTGCTGCAAAAACTGACACCACTGTTGGATTCCCGTCGTCAAGAGGTGCAAAATCGATATAAAACTTGCCCAATTCTGAGACTGGACCAAAATCACCCTCTTGCAAAAATTCAGCCAAGCATGGTTCCACCACTGTTTTTTGAATGCTCAGGGTTCCACTGCCTCTGTCTTGGTTCCCGTGCCTGGGCTACTATACCTTTGCTCCCTCCCCATGTTGACAAAAATATTATGTTTTTATAAAGGTATGGGCGGACTTATCATAAAAATTTTGTTATGGTTTTATTTTTAACACATATATAAATAACATATGTGATTTTACCAACCGTATAGTTTTTAACCTACTATATATATATATATCATAGTTGGGGGATGGGCCCGTACTTCACGGGACCACACCCATCCCTTTCCAACCAACACTATATGCATTAGCTCCTTTAGGTTTGGCGCTGTATTGTTCATCACGTGATATATGCCGGTGGCTTTGGGTGGCGGGACCACTTATGTGGCCGCCTACCCAAGCCCCAACGTACCACCTACGTTGACCGTTGTTTTGTTGTGATTTGTTTCAATGTGATACTCCACCATGTTATGCGTTGGTTGTGTAACCATATAGTATCTCCCCACTATATACATTGGTTATAATATAAAGTTTTGTTATAACCATACTCCGCCATATATTCGTTGGTTAATTTGTTTGGTTTAACTATATACCATAATGGTTGGGATATATAATAAAGGTTGTTTAATATTATACGATATAACCATATATTATATGGTTTGTTCGTTTGGGATATGTATATATATTTTGGTTATTTTTTAGATTTGGATATATATTTTTTGTTTATTTATATAGTTAATTTGGATAACTATATAAAAATTTTAGTTATAACCAAAATATCCCATGTTTTCTTGTGCAGGTTTAGGAGGCCACTAGAGGGATGCCAAGTGTCAAGACTTGAGGGCTGCCATGTGGGTCCCACGTGCTGACTGGGATGCCATGTGGCATGCTGTGGGCCCCATTTTCCCCCTGCCATACGATTCTTTGAAGAGCTCTATCTTTTGCATACGAGCTCAGGTTGACGAACCGTTCGCGCCACTGCGATTAGGAAGACAAGCCCTCTCAACTAATGCCACCAAATTCTCATTTCTACCATTTGGAATTTCGAGCCTTTATCCATCCCCTTAGTATCTCGAGATCCTCTTGGATCATTGACACCGCCAATGAGTTGAGGAGGAAGGAGCCTACGAATCTAAGTGCAGCTCAATCTGATGCCTTGAAGATAGAATGGGCTAGAAAGCAATTAGGAAAATCTGAAATTCTTGGTTTCAATAGAGGGCCATCAAAATCAAATGATTCCAAAGGCAAGGCCAAGGAAGAGACTACACATGATCCTATTAAAGAATTAACTCAACTCATCAAGAACATGGAAGAAAATCACATTAAATAAATGCAAGCCATGCAAAATAGGTTGGTAGCCATAGAGAGATCACAAGTGCAAAAATTCCAACCTAGGCCAAATGATAGATGAAAAAAGAATAAAGGCCCTCAACAGGAGCATAGGCCTCCAAATCCATTGGAATCCACCAATATGGTATATCAGATTCTCCCTTTTTGTAGGCCATGTAATCAGTTCCATGAAGAATCCACATGCCCATATGTGAAGAGAATCATGGAAAGTGGCATGTTAGGAGATGAACATGTAGGGACAACTGGTCAAATCAATATGTTCTCCATGGAGGATCAGATATACACCATTGAGAGAAATCAAGAGATTGACCATAGGCCTAATAATCTTGGGGTTTACAATATGATTCCAAATTTTGATGAGGACACTAAGATTTTTGGGGAAAAACCTACATCTAGTCAGAGTCTTGTTGTGGAAAAACAAAAAGGGATGAGTTATCAGAGAAGGGATATCCAAGACCGGAATAATCACACAAATGTTTCCCCTCCTACTTCAGAATTGAATTTTGACTTGGGAAATTGGTTGAATAATGCAAAGGTTTCTATTCCAGTGACAAAACTTTTGAAGATACCATCTCAAAGGGCCAAGTTACTATGTGCCATTGAAGTTACTCAAAGGGAAGAAAAGCCTAGTGACGAACCAGAAGATGAGGAAATTGTATTGAAAAGTATGAATTGTTATGCGGGGAATGAAGATCATCTACCATTTAATGTTTCTTTGATATTGAATAATCATCTTTTACACAACTGCATGCTTGATTCAGGGGCTTCATCAAATGTCATGACCAAGAAAGTCATGGAGCAACTTAATTTAAGGGTTTCTAGGCCCTATCACAACATATGTTCAATGGATTCTAAAAGAATTGAAGTGTGTGGGATAATTAAAGATTTGCAAGTTTTCCTAGTTGTATACACAAATAAAATAATGACTATGGATATTGTTGTGATAAATGTTCCAAATTCATGGGGAATGCTCCTATCAAGAAAATGAGCATCAGATCTAGGTGGTAGCCTTCAAATGGACTTGTCATATGCTGCCATCCCCATTCCTGATAATACCTTTGTCAAACTTGATCGTGAGTTAGAGAAAAGTTATCATGTTGAAGATCCAAGGAAGCCCATCAATGAGATTATCTATAGATCATGCTAGACAGGAAGTGATGTAGTGTTAACAAATTTTCTTCCCCTTTTAACAGAACAGGTTTAAAATGAAGAAATTAGGCATAGCTTAAAAATATGGGGTACTTCAAATCTTCCATCAGAGCATTTTCAAGACAAAACAGTAGGATTCGTAATAAATGCATCATCATCACCATCGCAACTACCCAAGAAGAAAAGGAAAAAGCGAAAAAGTAAAAAATATATAAAAAATGAACCACTAGTTTTGAGTAGGATCAAGCCTCAATGCATCAATAGTCAAAAAAGGAAAAGGAAGAGGTTTGGTATATCTGATGGCCACAAACATGTTAATGCTGAGGCAACTCATAGTTGATAGTCAGAATTGGGCAAGGCACATCAAAGAAAGAACCTATGCACTTGCCTGTGAGTAGGCAGATTCTCAAGATGGATTTCACTGGAGACATTTGATGCCATGGCACATCTTTTTGTATCATATTTCTAACCTTATCCCTTGTCACTTTTTTTAATTAGTTTTATTTCATGAATAAATTATCATTTATGCTCTTAGAATAAATTTCCATTTTTTCGTTTCTGTACTTTATTTGATTTGATGATATTTTGAATGGATACTGCTGATATATGTCTTTTGTGGGTTGATGCAGATTCCAGGTTCTTGCACACTATCACTTTGTATCTAGCATGCATCCCCATATGGAGTCAAATGTTGACCACTGTAGTGGTATGTGATGATTTTATGAAGATTCCATGTCCAAGGATGATCCAGAGGACACTTGTACCATTAGATATCATTAGTCAATAGAGTTTTTTAACTCTACTTCTATCTTCTCATCATCTTTCTTATACTCAGAATCCACACCCTACGGGGAATTGTTATAAGTGATACTAGTAATGATGAGTTTTTGAGTGTGGAACACGCTTAGGATGTTGGGATTCGATCAACAAATGAGTACAGCTTGTATTGTTTTTTTTATCTGGTTAATTATCCCTTTTTTTTAGAGGTAGATAATTTTCTGGTTTTTTTCACTCACGTTTTACCCCAAAGCCGGGGTGACAGTTTGAAGGTTGAGCCCTTAACACATCTCAGTGTCTAGAGTCGATGCATATTACCATACTAGATCACACAAAATTTTTTGTGGAATTTGGTTAGGTCTAGGTAGTCATTTTTTAATCTTTTAGATTTTCTGCACTGTAGAAATTACTAATGAGATTGTATTTGTAATGTAATAAGTGATGTCTAAAGAAGTTGTATGGGGTATGAGTGATGAAATTTGCACCTCTCACCCTCAACTTTCTACTATGACACATTTTGATTGGTTGAAAATGTGTTTTGAACCCTCAAAACCCACTTTTCCTAGGTTTAGGGAGAAATTTGGCAATTAATTAAGCCATAAATTAAAGAAATGGAGAAAAATAAATATCCACACATGCTAAATGCTGTGGAAATGAAGTGGAAAATTATGTAGGATTTAAAGTGAAGTCCTGGGGTGGTGTGGACTCCTAAAATCAAGGAAAGGACATGTGCTCAAATAAAATTGAATTTCTGACATTAAATGAGAAAGTTGCTTACTTGGAAATTCGAATTTGTGAAGTTAATGCACATTTGGGACGATTCGGGAGAATATTTGGTGGAGATTTTTGTGGGAAATTGTCCCCACACTTGTTACCCCCATATGCACTTGTCATTCTATCATAAAATTCGAATTTGGCACATAAGGGAAGAAGAAAATGATATCCACTTGCCAAAATTCGATTTTTACACTTGACATTGGAGCTCCATTCAACAAATTCGAATTTCTCTTTGGGATTGTCACGTCATGCCACTTGTTTAATCACTTCTACATTGGGATTGGCTCCAATGCCATTTGTCATTGTCATTCTTCATTGGGATTTAGTCTCAAGTCTCTATATAATAGAGCCATGGGCTCTCATATCGTATCATGTAATACGACCTATTGTGTTTGAGGAGACTCTACGAGATTGTATTCACTACTTGCAATATAATACAATAGTGTTTGGGGTAAAGCGTGATGGTGTTCTTCTCCTTGCATGTGTGGTAAATTCTTGACTTGTTGTTATGCTTCTATTTATTTCCTCATGTCATTATTTCTTTCATGCTTTTTTCAAGTTATGTTAGTATGCAATTATTTCATATTAGCATAAGAATTAATTATTTGCTTTATGAAAATAAATCTTCTAGTGAATAATAGATGTATCTCTAGGAATTCTTTCTATTGCACTTATTTAATTTCATGTCGATTTAATGATTTGTGGTGAAGTTTTGTAGATGAATCATTATTTGGTCAAGCTTTTCAAGCATGAAGGGAAATTCTCAGAGGAATCAACCCATTCTTGAAAAATATTCAAGGAGAACTCGCATGTTTTGAGTTCCAAAGTCTCATCTATATCTTATTTGTGTCTTGCAGGGATTCTTTCAAGTTTCTTAAAACTTTTATTTCTTGCACCAAAATATCAAACTTGGAAAAAAAATTGTTTTTACGTATTGTACTGGCTATTTCAAAGAGCTAAGTAATGGCTAGTAAAAAAGGAGAGCTTTCTCATACTCTTTGGCCTAGCCTCTTATAGATTATTTTTGTAACATACTTTGTAGTTATCTTGAGCTAACATTTGTTGTTGTATATATATATATTTTTTAAACCTGTTCTCTTGTAGCTACTTGCGGGTTACATCACCGGAAAATTACTTACAAGTTTGCATGGAGGACCTTGGGGCTCAGGTTTTGTGATTACTTCCACCTTTAGGCCAGATTCATGTTGGATAAGGCCGTGTTCTTCTTGAGGAAGGCCGAGTTCATTTTGGCCATCTCTCGCTCTCTCTTGACTGTGGCCATAGAGGAGGCTTATCTTCTTTTCTTCTTCTTCGGAAAATCTGCATTTTGTTGAGGCTTTGTGGGCCTCAAATTGCAGAAATCTTCAGCGAAGAAAAGTCTATGGTTTGATTCCAATTTGTTAAGACTTTCCTTGGATTTAAGAGAAGACGTCATTGTCTTTTCCTTCTTGTAACAACTAATAAATTTTTTGATTTTGGGAGCGTGGGTTTTACCTATTGGTATCCTTATCTCTCCACCTTTTGGAGAGGCTTGGTGGTCTGACTTTGTTGGTTTATTTCATTTTGCATGCATATCATCTAATTGAGAAATTAACCAATGTTCCACAAAGACTTCGGTGCGGGGAGACACATAGGGGGGATGCGTGGGAGTACCTATTCAAATACATTGATCCATATCATTCATCATTCAATGATTCATCATTCTACAATCTACATTGATTTAAAAATTAAATTCATCATTCATCATTCTAGAATCTAAATTGAAAGCAAACATACTAGTATATTTTCAAAGTTTGAACACTAAATTTATATAACTGAAAGTTTGAACCTAGGTTTTAGACTTTTAGTTATTTAATTTTTTTTTGTTCTATTTAGTTTTAATTTTAAATTTTTTTAATTGTTTTGATTTTTGATTTTTTAATTTTTAATTTGGGTCTTGTTAAACAAATTTAAAGGGGGACGCCTAGAAGCACCCTTTTTGAAGGGGGACGCCCAGACGCGCCCTTTTTAGGGGGACGCCCAGACTCCCACACTGAAGCGGGACTCCCAGATGCACCCTTTTTGGGGAGTCTAGACTCCCACACTGGGGTAACGCACCCCTTTGCGTTTCCCTGAGACTCCCCAAAAAGGGTGCGTGGGGAAACACACCGCCAAGAGACTCCCCGTCCTGGGTGCGTGCACTTGACCCTGGGGGACGCGTCCCCGTGGAACACTGAAATTAACACAACATGCATCACACTCATTTTGCATGCTCTTTATTTTAACTTACTACATGTTCTAAATCCATAACAAGTTCATATTTTTTTGCATGCAAGCACTTTTTGCCTGATCTTGTTTGGCTTCAACATAGTTCCAAGTTTACTTATGCTTCACCATTAAGCACATTTTACATGCATCAAGTATTTGGATAAATTTTCTCCAAAAAGTAACATTTTATTTCATGTCAAACAAGTACATTTCAAGTAGAAGTTAATTCCCATTGTTTGGTTAATTTATTTACATGCCCCAAGCATCACTAAAACTTACTTCCAACTTAATTTAGTTGAATAGACATTTAGGGACCCTCTACCTCTATTGAATTTTCATTGTGAGATCCAAATATTTGGGTGAGGATGAGGTCTGAGGACTAGAGTTCAATTGTAACTTTGCCTTAACACTAATCAAATAAAATAAACCAAGAACTCATTCCATCGTATTTGCTTTGTTTGCAAAGTTCTTAAATTTCTTGTTATCCTGATGGTTTAAAATCACATGCAAATCTTATTTCAAGAGGCACTTTGGATGCAAGTATTATAATTCCTTTTAATTTTGCAACAAGTTTAATTTTTCTTGTACTTGGAAATTGACTCATCTTGTGGTTTAATTATTGTCATAAATGGTTGATTTCACTTTCAAGTACTATTATTTTGGGTTGCAAACTTAATTGCATGTTGTCATCTTGGTTTAACATTTGAGTTATTTTTGTATCCTTTTGAGCAAGATAGTTTCCATGCTTTGATTTGTAGACTTATTCATCTTGAAAGCATTTATAATATCTTGTGCTAACAATTTATTGTTCACTTTTCAGGATTATTTTGGCTTTCCATTTGAAAGCATTTCACTTCATTCTAAGCAAATACAATTTCATTTCTTAAAGAGAAATACTTTGAAGGCACTGGTTGTTTATGTATCTCATGCTTATCTTATGTATTTATGGTTATTGCTCATCTCAGTTTTGCTTATAAATCTTAAAGAAATAATCTATTTAACTCTAACAATTCCCCTAGAAATTCACATCCTTTTTAACTTAACTTTTTATTAGGGACCACCCCCCTAGCTAACCTAGGAAATAGCTCAAACAGAGAGAGTCAGGATTAGTTTGACAGCCCCTTCTCTGAGTTCCTTGCCACCAACCACACCATGTGAGTTGAAGGCTTTTCTCACTAACTTGTAGGTAGGTGTAGGCGGCAGGGTCAACAATTCCCAACTTGTCTTACATCATCTTGTTTCCATAGAGATTACCTCGCATAGCCTACTGTTGGGAGACAACTAGAATGGAGTGGGCGAGGATCAGAGTGACAACCCCCGCCTTGAGCCATTGTTGCATTGCCTGGACAATCTGAGCGACAATAGGATGAATTCTGTTTGTGATTGGATGTGTTGGTTGGCTTCTCACTAGGTTGAAATCCTCTTTAAATTTGGACTGAGTTACTAATCCAAGAGTTGGGTATTACAATGAATAAGTGGTAGTGTATATTATTCTCAAAGACGGGTTGAGTCCTCTATTTCTTTGTGGGATGAGACAGTACATTGGAAGAATAGTGTCTGCAAGTCTTTTGTGAGCCAAAGAATCCTAGAAAATGCCAAAAATATCAGTCACATTATCCTGTGAGTGGGTTGAAAAATAGAAGCTAAAGTTTTTCCTTGTCCATGGCCTTTTGAGGAGCTGATATAACAATAAGGTATTGGGTCGAATCTTTCCATATTCATCTCAGATTTCCAATGGAGTGGTTGTTGGTCTTATCTTAGGTTCCTTTGCTCCATTTATAAGCTTGCAAATCTTTGAAATATGTATAATATGGTTGGCTGAGTATTGTTAAATCTTTGTATAGAATTATAGGTTGTTTGCTAAAGGAAACAATGTTCTTCTTATGCTGTCATTAATGTGCATAAGGGAAATCACCATTCCTTGAAATTATCTTCCTTATTTGCTGTCATTTGGGGAGTGTTGCCTGGAGCATATTTGTCACTGTATATTCTGGTTTGGAAATAAATAAAATAAATATATATATATATATTGATCTAAAGATCATCCGATTCCGACATGTACAAATGAAGTTATGAATTTGTTTTGATTATGGACAAATTGTCAAGGTCGGCCAACAAACTTATGTAGGCTTAGAAACCCAACATTCATGTCTTTTCATCCTCAATGTTTGCTATAAATACATGATGCCTTATAGCCTCATTTGGATGCACTCATATTCACACTTCTCTCTCTCTGATCATTGATTAGGTATGGATATCTAGGCCTCTCTCTCTCCACATGTCCGAAATTTCAGTAGAGCGAAATTTCAGGAGAGCGAAATTTCAGGAGACCAAATTTCTGGACAGTTTGACCAAGTGTTGACCAGCATGCGTTGACCTCCTTTGACTGTGTTTTTGTGAGGGCTATCTCTGTTTACAAATTGTCAAGGTCGGCCAACAAACTTATGTAGGCTCAGAAACCCAACAGTCATGTCTATTCATCTTCAACGTTTGCTATAAATACATGATGCCTTAGCTTGATTTGGACACACTCATCATAACGCTTATCTCTCTTTCACCTCATTGATTGGGTACGGATATATGGGCCTCTCTCTCTCTCTCCACACATCCGAAATTTCAGGAGAGCGAAATTTCAAGAGGTCGAAATTTCAGGAGAGCAAAATTTTAGGAGGCTGAAATTTTAGGAGACCGAATTTCAAGACTATTTGACTAAGCTTTGACCATCATGCGTTGACCTCCTTTGATTGAATTTTTGTGAGGGCTACCTCTGTTTGGGCAGGCCGCAATTATGGGCATAGAAATCGAGGCTAAACGTTGGCTTTGACCAGCATTAACTATAGCTAGTGCTGACCACAGGTGCGCTGTTTGACCAGATTTTGACTAGGCTGTTTTTGGCTGTTTTGAGGGCTGATTCATCTTGCTGTTTGGAGGCCGAAGTTGATTGAAGTTGACCAATTTGTTGAGGGTTAAATTTGCCCTGTTGACCAATGTTGAATTTTCTGGTTAGGGCTCATTTGTTGCTGTTATAAATTATCAGATTTGTAAATTGTACTATCTCTCTCTTTGCTGAACTATTGAAGACTATAAGAAGAATTGATCAAGGGTTCCCCACATTGGGGTTTGTCGCTGGTTGGTGCCAAATCTTGTGTCCTCTTGTCTTGGCTTGTCATCTACTATTTATGTTTATGTTCTATCTGCATTTTACTATCATGTTGATGTGATTGCTAAATTGGATATTGATATTGGGCTAGTAAAGAAATTGAAGTAAAATTTCTCTAAAGCATAGAACATACCATTGTTTCCTAAAATTAACATGGTATCAGAGCTGAAGTGAAGACAAAGCCCAAGCAAGAGTGAAAGAGAAATCACCAAAGACAGTTCGACAAGGACAAAAGGCTCAATGGGTTCCTCATCCTACTTCTCGACTGAAGACAAGCTCCATGATAAATATGACTATCATGGATGGAAGATGTCTCTTGATTTGACCTTGGAAGCAAAAGAAGTGATGGATTATGTGCAGGGTAAAATCCCCGAGCCACCTTCAAATGCACCAGCTGTTGCAAAGACCAAATACAATAGAGTTGAAGTCAAAGCGAAGAAGATTATCAGGGATTCCATTGACAAGCATCTGTTGGCATATATATCTGAATTCAAGACCTCCAAGGAGATCTACGATAGGTTGGTCAGCATGTTCAAATTTAGTAATGCTAATCAAATTCTATTTCTCAAGAATAAATTGAAGTATATTAAGAAGGGCAAGGACGAGGAAATTCAATCCTATTTCTTAAGAATTATTGAGATAAAAAATGATCTACTCTTGATTGGAGAAGTCATTCCTGACAGGGAAATTATTCTCACCACCCTTGGAGGACTTACACCTGAGTGGTATGTATTTAGAACCACCATACTCAACAATGATCAAATTCCAGGGTTTGAAGAATTGATGTCGAGATGCATTCATGAAGAAACTAGAATGGTGGAGCAAGAAATGCCTTATAATAGAAGCAACCCCACTGCATTCTCTGTTCATGCCAAGAGGAAGAACAATGCAGGTTCAAAGAAGCAAAGTCAAGGAAGACTGGGATTCAAAAATGGAAGGAAGGGAAGATGCTTTGTTTGCAATAAGTTTGGCCACTATGTAAGGGAGTGTCCTAATAGAAGGGACACATCACATGATGATGATCACAATCATTCGTGGGGCAACTTCAACAACAACGATCAAAGGAATGGCAGGTCCAATGGCAAAGGAAAAAGGAATGAGGGACATCAAGGAAATGGTCGACCCTCCAAAAAATCAAGGAACTCAAGGTATGAAGAATCCAAAGTTGTTAACAATAAGCAAAAAAGAGTACTATCTTATATCGGCCTTCTCCACTGCCTCTCTTTCGGACACTTTGGGAAATTGGTTGATTGATGGTGGTGCCTCAAGGCACTTCACCAGATACAAGGAAGCCATCTCTAATATGATAGAAAAGGAGACAAACTTGGAGATCATCCTTGGAGACGATGCCACCTATCCCATGAAGGGAGTAGGAAATGTTACCCTTGAATTGAATCAAGGTACTATTCATTTGCAAAAAGTACTATATGTACCCGATTTCAAGAAGAACCTAGTTTCCATTTCGACAATGGAAGACAAAGGATTCAAGGTGGCTTTTATCGATGGAAAGGTATGTGTTTGGAAAATAAATTTTAAAGATGTTTTTACTCTTGGGTTTAGGGTTGACACTTTGTATAAAGTTGGAGGAAGTCCATTGGGAGCCATGTCTTGCGACACATCTCTACAATATGAACTATGGCACCAAAGGTTCACCCATCTTCATTAGAAGGCCCTGCCCGATGTGAGACAGATGGGGACAGGTATGGTCGAGTTCAAAGTAGAGCATGAAGGTGTATGTCTGGGATGTGCCGAAAGAAAACTTACAAGGGGACCATTCTCCTTAAGTAATATAAAGACCACATGCATATTGCAGTTGATACACTCCGACATATCTGATATGATGCCAGTAAACTCTTTGGGCGAATACTTATATTATCTCACCTTTACAGATGATTATTCTCGCAAGACCTGGATCTACTCCTTTAAGAAGAAGGATGAAGTGTTCACCTGGTTCCAACACTTCAAAGCCTTGATCGAAAACCAATTCGAGAAGAAAATGAAGATATTAAGGACTGATAATGGGACCGAGTACGAATCCAATCAATTCCAAGATTATTGCAGAGAAGCTGGCATTAAGAGGGAGTCTACAACGCCATACACCCCTGAGCAGAATAGTGTGGCTGAAACGAAGAATCGCTCTATTGTAGAAGTTGTTTGTGCCATGCTTCATGATCAAGGCCTTTCGAAGTTTCTATGGGTTGAAGCTGCAAATACCGCTGTGTATGTTCAAAACTAATGCCCTCGTCAAACTTTGGACTCCAAGACTCTTGAAGAAATGTTCACTGGTAAGAAACCTATTGTCTCTCGTTTTAGAATTTTTGGAAGTCCCATATATTTTCATGTGCGGAAAGAGAAAAGAAGCAAACTGGGTGCATCTGGGAAGAAAGGAATCTTTGTGGGCTATAGTGAAAATTCTAAGGGATATAGAATTTATGTGGTTGGTCAAAAGGAAGTTGAGATAAGTCATGATGTTACCTTCAACAAAGATATGGCCCTCAGGAAGATCAACAACCTTCCTATCCTAAGGAAGGACAAAGAAGCTGACACCGGAAATCAGGGTGAAAAAAAGGATGAAACGATGCCTGATGTTGATGAACCTATGGATCCTATTGATCCTCCTCCTCATGAGCCCTCCTCCAAAAGGAGACTCTCATGGCTTAGGGAGACTCTCGAAGATGCCAAGAGACACATTGCACCAAGGGGGACTTTTCGTGAAAGCAAGAAGCCGAACATCTATCAAGGATATTTTATGGCCATGAGCACTATCATTCAAAATGAGCCTTCATCATTCGAAAAAGCCATGAAGCATCAAGTATGGAAGGATGCTATGAATGAAGAATACGAGTCAATTATGAAGAATGATGTCTGGGATGTGGTCCCTAGACCCCAGGACAAATCGGTTGTCACCTCTAAGTGGCTCTACAAAATCAAGCATGGATTTGATGGAAGTGCAAACCGTCTCATTCACAAATGTAAGAGGGAGTTGGCTTCTGAATTTGAGATGAAGGACCTAGGACCAATGCACTACTTCCTAGGATTGGAGGTCTGGCAAAAGCCAGGTGAAATTTTCTTATCTCAAGGAAAATATGTTGTGAAGATATTGGAAACATTTGGAATGGTGGACTACAAGCGAGTGACCACCTTGGTGAAACTTAACTTTAAGAAGTTATGTGGTAGTGTTGCTAGACCTGAATTGGGAAATGCTTTTGAGTATCGTCAACTCATAGGAGCATTGATGTTCTTGGTGAACTCCCATCCAAACATATGTTTTGCAGTTACCACATTGATCCAATATATGTTTGAGCCTCATCATATACATTGGATTGGTGCCAAGAATATTCTAAGATATCTTCGGGGAGTGATTGCCCAATCACTCATAGACTGAGATACACTGACAAAGATGTGATGCTGCATGGTTATTTTGATGCTGATTGGGTTGGCAGTGTGGTAGATTGCAAGAGCACTTATGGATGTTGTTTTTATTTGGGTTCTTCTTCGATATCTTGGATGAGCAGGAAGCAGAAATCGGTTGCCTTGCGTACTGCCGAGGCTGAATACATAGCTGCTAGTATGACCTCCTATGAAGCTGTCTGGTTGAGGAAGCTCTTTAGTGAGCTGTTTGGACATGTGCTGGATACCACCGTGATCCTCTGCGACAACCAGAGTGGGATCCGATTATCAGAGAATCTCGTGTTTCATGATCGCTCCAAACATATAGATATTAGGTACCACTTTATCCGGGATATGGTACAATGAGGAGCAATAAGGCTCCATCACATTGGGACTGATGAGCAGGTCACTGATATTCTGACAAAGCCCCTGGGGAAGGTCAAGTTCTTGGCCTTCTGAGAACGACTTGGAATCATGGAGAGACCCTCGTATGAAGGTTGTTTGTCAATCTAATTGTCTTAAATTGATTACATAAATTATCTACCGGAGTTGGTAAACTTGTGAAGTGCAATGCACAATATATTATGCTAGAAGCCCTTTTTATTAAATTGGATTATTAATATGAATGAGTTATTGGAAATGTATCTCTAAGTTTTGTGTTCCTATTCCAAAATGAAATTATTATTCCTATCTAGTGGAAATTAAAATGATTATGGAATTAAAGCAATATTTCTTACTTGAAAAATGAAACCATAAAGAACTCACAAAAAAAAATGAAACTAAATTAAATTGATTACATAAATTATCGACCAGAGTTGGTAAACTTGTGAAGTGCAAGTGCACAATATATGTTAGAAGCCCTTTTTATTAAATTGGATTATTAATATGAATGAGTTATTGGAAATGTATCTTTAAGTTTTGTGTTCCTATTTCAAAATGAAACTAATATTCCTATCTCGTGGAAATTAAAATGATTATGGAGTTAAAGCAATATTTCTTACTTGAAAAATGAAACCATAAAGAACTCACAAAAAAAATGAAACTAAATTAACTCACACTTGCGGAATGGAAACTAATGTAAACTCACACTTGCAAAATGAAATTAAGCAAATTCACACTATCCCATTAAAGAAACTAAATTGATCTATTGCAGCACACATCTAATTTCTAAAAGCAGAATTATTGTCCTATCAATTCCTACATGAAACTTAAATGAAATGAAAATTACACAACTAAGTCCTAAAACGAAACGATAGAAAATCATCCATGCTCTGCAATTTAAATGTTTTTCAAAGAAATCATTTTTATTGTGAAAATGAAATGCTTTGAAACTGTAAAGAATGACAAGAAAATCTGATTATGCTCTACAACAAAAATGCTTGGAAATGAAGTTGTAAAAGGAATTATCATGCTCTTGATATCAAAACTATGAGAAGATCTATGGCAAATGATTACACTGATTATAATTACCACAACCTATCAGTTCAAAAGAATACTTGATGAAAGCTTGTTATCATTATCCTATTAAAATTAGTTCTAAACTTCTATATAATGAATTAAAAACAAACACAAAACCACTGTAATACAAATGAAAGAAAACGATGAGATGCAGAACCTTCGCTATTTGCAGTGGCCCTCCACAAACAGGTGGTTAAAAATCCTTAAACGATCAGTCAACCACACATTGGAACTTCAAAATGTCTTCTTCATTAATAGAGTAAAAACAGAGTTTCAAAACATTACAGTTGCATATCAAAAATTAACCTCCTCCTTTGCTTCATCGGAGTGTTTATATAGTGATTACAATGTAACTTCATGGAGATTCATATGGCTAAAGATCAGAACTGAATGGACACCTAGTTGCCATGAATTTGATGAATCATAGTCCATTCCAACTTATTTGTTCACTGTGCATTAAATGACAATTTGAAAAACCGTATATCCACATAATCTGCAAAATAAGGCTTTGAAGATCTTCTAAAATCTCTCAAATGGTAACAAATTTGAGAAAACTGTGTGTAGAGAACTTAATTGGGCTCGTTCTGAACAAAACCCATGTTTTTGTTTTCTGAGATTCGCTTTCATTTGCTCAGAAAACGCGTTTTAAGTTGACTGGTCAAAACTGCTGCGATTTTCCCTTGATCTTTGCTTAGAGGTCTACACGTGTGAGTTGGGTGGAATTTAACCAATTACAATCCATATTGGAGCTTATAGAAACAATGTCCATGTGTCAGATTTCATTCTAGAGTGGTGCTACTACCTCAACCATGGAGGTAGCTACAGAGACTTGACAAATCTGTGACAACTTGAACTTGCTAAATTGTCATTAGTTAAAACCATGCAAAATTCTTCTTAATTCATCAAAAATAATGGAAATAATAATAATAAATAATGTAAATATGTATGCGGGAATTTGGTGCGTTTATGAAGAAATATGGTTAAAAATGATGACAATGGGTGAATTGAATGATGCGAAAATGAATGGTTTCATCAACAAAATTATGACAAATTGGAGGCCCAACATTCCCCCCACACTGGAGATTTTGCATATCCTCATGCAAACAAAGCTTTGGAAAATTTCACAATTCAACCAGTTCTCGGTAATTCTTTATTTTGTCATGTCAATTGAATCCTTCACCAAATCTCCATGGGATTGGTGTAGATCATCTATCTTGGTAAGATTTGTTTATCTCTTTTGTTCAGTAAACCAATGAATTTATTCTCCAAAATTACACATCTAGTAGCACAACTCTTTGTTTCCACACTTGTTTCTTGATAGTTGCAAAAATGAAAAAGAAGAGGTATCCATCTTCTTGTTGAAATTCTTGCCATAGTATGCTACCCATGAATGATATGATGCCTGCTGATTTGTTCTTCTTGAATAAAACAAACATATCTGCATTACTTATTAATCCTCTGCACATTATCATATATTACTTTTATGAAAGACAAGGTTGTCCATAAAGTAGCATATCTGTGTACTTGTCATTATTGTAAAAGCCTTTGCCATCTCAATATTAGAAACAATTAATGAAGTTTTTGTCACTTACTCAATTGTGCACAAATTGTTTAATCCTTGGTAGAATATCCAACATGTCATATTGTGAGGAATACATCAATAAGACTCTTACTACATCCATGCGCTTTCCAACCCAAATAATGAATGATATCCATTTGCACCATGAATTCTATTTGTGAACAAATCACCACCTTTTGATCATGTGCTACAAGCATGTACCATAAAGTCAATCTTGCTATATCTATAAAATAATTCTTTTTCTCAAGAAATTCATGTTGATGGACTGTTAAGGAAAGCATGAATGAAGGCCAAAAGGTCAGATTGTTCATCGAAGAAGCATGAATTAATTTATATGGCAGCAAGTAGAGAAAAGGTAAACAAAAGATCTCATGAAAAGGTTATGCAACCATAGTATGGGGCTCAGTCATAACAACATTGGTAGAGCATCCAATAAGGTATGAGGGATGAAAATAGTAGAATAGGAATGAAGGATTAAAAAAAATTGTTTGAAGAATGTGAATATGATAGGGTGAAATACATAGATCACATGTTTTCAGTAGCATTCTTATTACAATTTCCAAAATTTTTAACAAATTAAAAAGTCTAATGCTAGTTTTACCTCAAGTTTACCTTTTGAAGAACTTGAAATGTTGAAGTACGAGTTGTAGGTGTTGATTTGGCTCAGGTACGCTACTCCATCACTTTGACCTTGCTCCACGAAATGTACCATTTTTATGTAGCAAACTTGTTTTTGCAATTTCTCTCAAATGGTAAATCAGAGTCTCCTGAATTTTTTTGAGGTTGTTACCATTAGTTTTATGCATCTTTCCACAAAATATCTCGGCCAATGGGTGCACGAATTCTGAGAAAATTGAGAAATGGCTATAGGTGAAAGTGACCAATTTCTTGAAAAATACAAACTGGAATTTCTTGAAATTTTGTGTATTTATTTACCCTACCTCAATGCATTTACCATAAAAATTTCAAGACCAACAGATGCACGGTTTGCAAGATATGGTCAAATCAATTTCTTTGTTTCACCCTTCACGTTGCCCAATGTTGGAACAAAAACATATGCCATGAACTCATTTTAAGTCTAAATTGAGTGCTTCAAAAGGGAAATGGTGTGCTTTTACCTTTTTAATGCCCCATGCCTTCAGAATCCCATTTTGATGAGGAAAAGTCTCTTCTGTGCAAAAATACTGAAATCTGGCCTAATCTGTCCACAATTGTGAAAAATGAAAATCCACCTTTAAAACCTGTTGAAAAGTCCTAGAAAATTGCACTTGTTTGGAATTTTGCCTGCGCTTTACTCAATTTATCATATTCTGAGAAAACCCAGAAGCTTGAAATTTTTATTTTTGCTCCAATCTCTTGCAATATTTGTGCCAAAACTGCCTCTAGAACAAGCTGCTACGGCAAAAGAAAGTTGTTACTGCAGTCACTGCAGAAACTGCAACTTTCCGTAGCTGTTGCGGAAAATGTCAATTTTTGCAGAGAGTTGTTTTCTCCGAGTTTGAACTGCTGATTTGGATTGTGTACTGCATGCTGAAGTAGAAACCATGAAACATAATGCATATCGACTGAAATAGGCCCAATTTTATTGTTTTGCTTGAAAATGAAATGAATGAAAAAGAGTTGTAATGGTGTCATCACGCTATTGTTGAATGACAAAAAGATGAACATGCTGCTACAAGAAACCAATAAAATATATTGTTGCAAGTTGTTGATTCCATAAAACCATTAGTCTTCATCCAAAACCAAAAATCATGGTACAATTCTTACCATGCGAATGAATGTGCCAAAGTCGAGCATGGAAAGAAATCATTGGATTACCAATTATCAATGAAAATCGTTAACCAATGCGAGACAACTCACTGATAATGTAAATGAGTGTCAAGGTCCCTAAGTGCATCTTGATAGGGATGAATGAATGTGTTGGAGTCGAGTCACCTGCAAGATCTGACAATCAAGAGACATTGTTGTGTTCCCATTGTTGTCAACGAGGAGGCTTGCCATTGATGTATGCAAGTTCTAAGGCACTCTGATCCCAGATAAGGTGTTGAGGTCAATGGGACAAGATCTGTTGGAAGGTGGGCCTTAAGGAATCTCACATCAGCCAACTCAAGCATAGAACCAAAAATGATTTGAAGAACCATAATAAAATATTGAAACCATCATAGAATTGCAAAACTTATTGTGAACTTTGCTCACCAGTTGCCTGCTTTTCAAGCAAAGCTCATGTCCAATTGCGCCAACACGCTGGTTTTCACAATAAGACTTATATTTCTCTTTACTTTTTTATTTTTATTTTTATTTTTTATATGTCCTACTCTACTTGAAAAAGAAATCTTGTTCAAGTATATGAATACTTCCAATGGAACCATGTGTGTAACAAGATTATAGATAAACTCATATGCAGGTTTGAAATATACTCTTTGATATGTACCAATATATGAGAGACCAATTGCCTTGATTGAGATGATGTTAGAAGATACTGAAGAATGGAGTATTGGGATCCAATGACTGTCTTAAACCAAGATTCAATGTAATCTTGTCTTTTTTGGCTTCCTGCTATCATGCCATGCAAGTCTTTAGAGATGTGATCTCCATTCATAGAATATGGAGATAGGCATGCAAGAAAATTTTCAATCTCAGGTTCCAACAACTGCTCTTTATCGACAGGCATCCATGATTCTTGGACCTTATCTGAATCTTCTTCTTCCAGTTGTTTTTCTTCAATGGCAGCTAGAGAACCATTTTGCAATACCTCAAAATTGTAAGTGGATTGAGGTGTTTTATTGTTGGGGATTCGAAATGGTTGTGCAGGTAGTGGGGTGTGTTGGAGTTTCTAAGTCTACTAGTTAGAAACCCTCCATGCACTTTACTGATTTATTCCTACCTACTTGTTCCGTTACTTAACAAGTTATTTACAATGTAAATACTGAAAATAAATACTATTGCATGCTCAACATATTACAGATCATCAACTGAAGGAGATATAAACAAGTACACAAAATGATATTGTCATTTTTGGACTAACGTCCCCGGAAAAACCCAATGTGGGAAAACCGGTGCAGCTATCTGATGGTTTTCTTGTTAAGCAATTTCAGAGTACAATTTAGGTGCCAAATCCAACTTACCCAACAGAGAATGCCCTTGGCAGTAGTACCTCTCAGTCTGAGACAAATGTCTCGGTTGAAACCCCGGATAAACCCTCCAACAGCTTCTCAGCTTCAATCTGCCCCAGAAACCCTAGCGTCTGCCTTTCTGGATTGCGTCAACCTCTCTCTGCCTAGCGCTGGCCCTGCGTCAGCCTTCTGGCCCTTTGCGTCAGTAACGCTGGCCTCTTTGAAGCACTGCGCAGCTCCTGGCTGCCTCTGCGTGGCCCTACGTGAGCCCTGGTTGGTTTTGCATCACTCTCTCTGGCTCCGACATTGATCTCCCGACACTATCTCTACCTCTCTGTATCTCTATACTCACTGCCCCTCAGCTGCAACTTCGATCACTGATTCTATCTCTCTTAGAAAACCCTACTCTAGAGAATATAATGACTGATCATTTGGTGTACTCTCCAAGTGACCCTCAAGCTTCCTCTTATATTTTTCTCGTTGACATATCAATGTTCGAGATTAAGTCCCTAATCAATGACTAAGATTAGATCTGGCTTGATCCATGTCTTTTGGACCATTCTAACATAGTTTTATATTAATCCACATTAATATTTTAATTTCCCTAAGTTTAGACTTAGGGACTCCATTAAAAATATTAATTATTTTAATATTTCTTAAACTGTTTAGAATCTGCCCAATCATGTGCCCCAACTGCTCCACCAAATTTCGTGGCTAGAGCACATCCGATGCTACCCCAAATGAACACTCCCTCTTAGTGAGGACTGTGCTCTAGCAATACTCCTCACTGAGTATCACCCTGATCATCCAGCATCGGTCCTTGTACTGATGCTAGGCCTGCTGCCCATCATCCTCTGCACTGCTGCATCCTGTACTGTTGCCCATGGCTCTGCCACTACCACTGTTGCATTTGTATGACAGCTCCCTCTGCATCCGTGTTGCTGCTCATGGCTCTGCCACTGCCACTGCTGCATCTGCACTGCATCTCCTCTCATTGTGCTGCCCACAGCTGCACTGCAACTCAGCCACTGAGAAGTAAGTAATTGATCTCCCAACTCTGACCTCTCCGTTGGGTTAGAGACACCCGCTGATGTTGAAGCTCCCTCTGCCACTGACAAGTGCTCTCTCTCTGACCTCTGTGCTGCTGCAACAACTCCCTGCATCTCACACTGTTGCATACCTCTTTGTGCTATCTTGCACTGGTGCAACACTCCTGTGTCTCTTGCATTGTTGCAGCCTGCTAGCCTCACATTGTCCTGGGAATTCCACACTGTAACTTTCTCTGCCGCTTCATCCGCATCCGTCTCTACCCACATTCACCAGTCCTGCTACTCCTCTTCGGGGCTCCCGTAGCATGGTTTAATCTAAGAGGCTGGGTACCTCAAGGATCCTGCACCTCATCGCCTGTAGTTTTTCTGATTACAGCTCGATGTCTCCACACTTCCGCTCAAGTGGCATGTGTGCACTCATGGCACAGTCATCGTCTGTCTCCACTTCCTTCTCTGCCCTTGCTGGCACTACCTTAGTCTCGGAAGACTCTCCCTTACTCTTCTTCCTTGGACACTAGGTCGCATAATGACCCAGCTCCCCATAGTAGAAGCACTTGATCTTGGAGAGATCCTTCTTTTTTTTTTTTCTTACTTTCCCTCAGATGCTAGGGCAACATCCTCCTCCTCCTTTTTGACTTTGATCCCCATATTGCTGCTTCTTGCCTTTGTCTGTCGTCTGATCTCTTCTTGGCGAAGAGCCGCCCACATCTCCTCCCAAGGTGGAAGGGTCCCTCTGCCCAGCATACTTTGGACAAATACCTCCCAGTCTTCTGAGACTGCATTCAGGGCTGTCCTCACCATCAATACCTGATCTGGCATAGCTCTTATGGAAGTCAATTGATCTCGGATCTCATTTAGTCCATCGAGGAAGGTGTCGATTAGTTCTCCCTTCTTCATCTAGTATAATCTCATATGATTTTCTAGTAACATTCTTCTCTACACAGAAGCATGTTGGTATTATTTCTTTAGGGGCTCCCACATCTCATATGACGTTTCCTTCTTGGCAATGTGTGGTACTACATGGTCCTTGACCCCATCAAGGATGATGCTCTTGGCCCTCGCCATTGTCGCCTCGAACTTATCATTATCAGCTGGGTCAACTGGGATTGCTATCATCCTCAAGGCGAAGTGCTCGACATGATTTTTGTCAAGTACGGATAAGATTCTGGCCTTCCAGACTACAAAGTTTGAGGCTCTGTCCAGTCTATCCTGGACTCTTACTCTGTGTAGTGCCATGCTGCTCTTCTACTTCCCTCCTGGAAGTTCTCTATGTGACTCCCTCTGAGTCTCGATTTTCCTCCTGGAAATCCTTCTGCTGATGTCAAGATGCCCCCTACTCTGATCGTCTGTACAACTGCACTACTTATCTAGATTTCTCGGCTAGAAACCCTCGGTAGCAACTCCCTCCTCCTTGCCCTGTTAGGTACTGTTCTGATTACAGTACCCCACCAGCCCCACTCTGCAAATTTCCCATAGCCTCCTAAACCCCAGCAACCTGGAGGTGAGAGCTCCTAGGCTTTGCGCAATCTCGACACTGGCAACTCGGCCTCCTCATCCAATTGTGTCAGCCCTCCTAGCTTCTGCTTGAGTCCCCCCTTGCCTCCCTTAGCCTCTGCGCTGCCTCTTCCTGGCTCACCCTTGATGATGCACGCACTGCGTCACCCTTCCCTTGTTGTTGCTCTACTAGAAACAACTTTTGTCACTCGGGACAACTGTTTTCTATTGCTATTGCTCTGCTCGACTGATGTCCTCAGTTCTCCTGTGATTTGCAACCGTGCTCTGATACCATGTTGGAGTTTCTAAGTCTACAAGTTAGAAACCCTCCATGCACTTTACTGATTTATTCCTACCTACTTGTTCTGTTACTTAACAAGTTATTTACAATGTAAATACTGAAAATAAACACTAGCGCATGCTCAACATATTATAGATCATCAACTGAAGGAAACAAAAACAAGCACACAAAATGACACCATTATTTTTGGACCAATGTCCCTGGAAAAACCCATTGCGAGAAAACCAGTGCAACTATCTGAGGGTTTTCTTATTAAGCAATTTCAGAGTACAATCTGGGTGCTAAATTCGACTTGCCCAACAAAGAATGCCCTTGGCAGTAATACCTCTTAGCTTGAGACAAATGTCCCTGCTGAAACCACGGATAAACCCTTTGGTAGCTTCTCAGCTCCAATCTGCCCCAGAAACCCCAGCGTCTGCCCTTCTGGACTGCGTCGGCCTCTCTCTGCCCAGTGCTGGCCCTGCGTCAGCAACTTTGGCTTCTCTGAAGCACTGCGCAGCTCCTCGCTGCCTCTTCGTGGCCCTGTGTGAGCCCTAGCTGGTTCTGCATCACTCTCTCTGGCTTCTACGCTGATCTCCCAGCACTATCTCTACCTCTCTGTCTCTCTGTACTCACTTCCCCGTAGCAGCAACTTCGATCACTGATTCTTTCTCTTAGCAAAACCCTCAGGCCTCCTCTTATACTTTTCTTGTTGACACATCAACGGTCGAGATTAAGTCCCTAATCAACGGCTAAGAGTAGATCTGGCTTGATCCATGTCTTTTGGACCATTCTAACACAGTTTTATATTAGTCCACATTAATATTTTAATTTCCCTAAGTTTAGACTTAGGTACTCCATTAAAAATATTAATTATTTTAATATTTCTCAAACTATTTAGAATCTGCCCAAACCCTTTCTGGGTATTGGAGATCTCATGTGTCCTAACCTCTCCACAAATTTCGTGGCTACAGCACATCTGATGCTACCCCAAATCAATAGGGTGGGAATGGATCTTTGGGATGTTTGTGTGGGTGGTAATGAGAAAGTTTGAATTGAGGTCGATTGATAGTGAAATTGATGTTGTGGTGGAGGTGAATGGTATGGATAACATTGATATTGGTATTGAGGATAGTGAGGAAAAGATTGAGGATACGGTGGATTTCCTTTGTAAGGCTCTTGCCAACCTTGTTGCCAAGATTGATTTTCAGGTTGTGATTGAGATGGCCAAGGTTGCCAAGGCAAGGGTGTTTTCCAATTACTTTGAGATTGTTGTACATATCACTAAAATTGTGAAATAAGATCTTGCATAATATTAGGTTGATGAGGCTGCCATGGTCTTCTTAGAGCTACATAACAAGAT
Source organism: Pinus taeda (assembly GCA_000404065.3). Classification (NCBI taxonomy): domain Eukaryota; kingdom Viridiplantae; phylum Streptophyta; class Pinopsida; order Pinales; family Pinaceae; genus Pinus; species Pinus taeda. Next base: position 80,127 of record APFE031570479.1, read on the forward strand.
TGTTCCAGTGTTTGATTTGCTCCCTGGTAAACTACCTTTAACTTGTGTAATGATGGACAATCTGTGAGAATTTCTGAATCTGCACATCAGAAATCCTACTGCAATCACTGGTTTATCATCTCCTATCTGTTCTTTACATTCAACAATTAATTTAATTATTTAAACAATGATGATAACACTATTGCAGACTACACATACATACAGATCATGAATTGAAATAAATTGAGACAATCACACAAGGGACATCGTTATTTTTGGACAATCGTCCCTGGAAAAACCCAATTCGAGAAAACCGGTGCAGCATATAGAGGGTTTGTATTATTAAGCAGATTTCTGAATACAGTTAGGGTGCCAAATCCAGCCCACCCAACATAGAATAAAACTGGCAGAAATACCTCTATCAGAGACAAATATTTTGGCAAATCCAACAACTGGATGATCAAACCCCATAGATGACAATGTTGTTCCTAGTGGTGGGTAGTGATGGCTGCTTCATGCTCTGCACTGGAACTTCGTCACCCTTCCAGAGAGCCTTCCTTGCTCAGAAAACGATATGCTGAACCGTTGCTCTCTTTGCCTCACAGAAACCCTAGCGCTACCTCTAAATCACTGCATTAGGCACTCTGGCTTCTGCGTCACCGTCTCTGGAGCTGCGCTGTCTCTCCTGGTGCTGCTTTGCCTCTCTGCTATGTATTCTCAACCTTGGACTAAAGTCCCTTTGCCGAATTGCCCCTCATTGCAACTCAAATCAGTAGCTTGATTTTCTCGGCAAACCATGCCCTAGAAAAATCGAACTCTTTGATCTCACTTGGTGTATCTCCAACTAACCCTCAAGCCTCCTCTTATACTTTTCCTGTTGATGAATCAACGACCAAGATTAAGTCCCTAATCAACGGCTAAGATTAAAACGGACTTGATCCTCGCCTCTTAGAAGCTTCTCACCCATATTTATTGATACCCACTAATATTTTTATTTTCCTAAGTTTAGACTTAGGAACCCATTAAAAATATTAATTATTTTAATAACTCCTCATTTGGGTGGAATTTCTCCAAACGATCTCTAGGTTCTGGAGATCTCATGTGTTCTAGCTCCTCCACAAAATTTCAGAGCTAGAGCACATCCGATGCTAACCAAAATCAACACTCCCTCTTAGCGAGGAATGTGCTCTAGCAATACTTCCCCATAGAAGCATTACACTGATCCACTGCATCGGTCCTTTGTGTTGTTGATGCTCGACCTAATGCCCTTCATCCACTGCACCGCCGCATCCTATACTACTGCCCATGACTCTGCCATTGCCACTGTGACATCTGTACTATAGCTCCCTCTCAATATGTTGCATCATGCTTCCCATAGCACTGTCGCTGCTAATCGCTGCACTGCAACTCAGTTGCTGAGAAGTAAGCAACTGAAACTTCACCCAAAAACTGACATGTTGAACAATTTTGATGCCTCGTGATGTTGAAGCTACCTCTGCCGCTAATATGTGCTGACCTTCTAGTACTACTATGTTGCTGCAAACTGCTATGTGCCTCTCTCACTGCTACAACATCTAGTTCGATGCCTCAGAGTTTGGCACTCTAGCTCTGCCACTGTCACTCCATCACACCTTGCTCCAACTGACACCCGTCATTTTGCTATTGTTGTTAACGACTCTCGTAGCCGTATGTGATACAAGAGTTTGGGCACCTCAAGGATCCTGCTCGTCATGTATTCCTCTCGACTACAACTCCATGTCGCCCCACCTCTTCTCCAGAGGCGCAGGCTTTGAGTCAGAAGCCTCCCCCTTGCCCTTCTTTCGGGGGCACTGAGTGGCATAATGTCCCAGTTACCCACAATTGAAGCATCTGACCTTGGTTATGTCCTTATTTCTCTTATGTTTCCCTTATTGTCTCGATGATGCGAGAGCTGCATCCTCCTCCTCCTCCTTCTTGACCCGGGCTCCCTTGCTGCTACTCCCTGTCTTCATCATCCCCCTGAGCTCTTCTTGTCGAAGAGCTGCCCACATCTCCTCCCAACTAGAGAGAGTCACTCCGCCCAAGATACTTTGGACAAAAGTCTCCCAGTCCTCGGTGACTACATTTAGGGCAGTCCTGACCATGAACTCAGGATTTGGTGTAGACCCCACGAAAGTCAACTGGTCGTGAATCTCTTGCAACCTGAGAAGGAAGGGATCGATCTCCTCTCCCTTCTACATCTGGTACTATCTCAGCTAATTTTCTAATAGCATCTTCCGTTAGACAGAAGAGCCCTGGTACAAGGTGGTCAGCGCCTCCCACATCTCCCTTGTTGTTTCCTTCTCAGCAATATGTGGTACTACATAATCTTTGACCTCGTCTAGGATCATGCACTTGGCCTTCTCCTGGGCCTCCTCGTACTTCTTTAATGGATCAGCGTCAACCAGAACAACAACTACTTTCAAGGCATAGTCCTTGATGCGATGTTTTTCTAGGATTGCCAGGATCCTAGCCTTCCAGATGAAATTGGATGCTCCATCCAATCTCTGTTGATCCATCAACCCATTTACTGCAATCTATGCTCTAAAAATAGGACTGGTTCTCTTCTCGCTCTCTTGCTATCAATCTAGCAAGACTGGGATCTAGATTTCTTTGGCACAAGAAACCCTCTAAAGAACAAGCTCCTCTAGAGTCCTTCTGAGTCTTGATTTCCTTCGCGGAAATCCTCTAGTCAAATGTCAAATCACTATTTTCCAATCCTCCTTTGCTGCTGCAACCTGGATCTAGATTTCTTTGGCTAGAAATCTGTCAAGGCAGTAACTCCCTCTACCTCGACTCTATCTCCACAGACACTGTTCTGCACCAACAGAAACAACGTCCCACCAGCTCCTTTAATTGAATCTGCTTTTCTCCTCCAGCCCCGACAACTGGCTAATTCGAACCTTTCAGGCTCTGCACTAGCCCAGAGAGCTAATGCAGTCACTGCGTGGGCTCCTCTCTAGCTCTGCATTGCCATTTGCAAGCTTGAAACGCTGACGCAGGCACTGCGTGACGCTCTGTCACTCCTCTAGCTTTGCATCACCCCTGCAGCTGCTCCTCTGCCTCTGTGTCACTCACGACAACTGCTTCTCTGTAGCAAATTCTCTGGATACCTCGGCTAGTATCTTCAGTCTCCTATGATCTGCAATCCTCTTATACCATATGAGAATTTTTGAATCTACACATTAGAAATCCTACTATAATCACTGGTTTATCATCTCCTACTTGTTCTTTACATTCAACAAGTTATTTGATTATTTAAACAATGATAAAAACACTATTGCAGACTACACATACATACAGATCATGAACTGAAATAAACTGAGACAATCACACAAGGGACATCATTATGATTGGACAATCATCCCCGGAAAAACCAATTCGGGAAAACTGATGCAACATATAGAGGGTTTGTATTATTAAGTAGGTTTTTGAATACAACTAAGGTACCAAATCTAGCTCACCCAATAGAGAATAAAACTGACAGAAATACCTCTATTCAGAGACAGATATTTTGGCAAATCTAGCAACTAGATGATCAAACCCCACAGATGACAATGTTGTTCCCAATCTTGGGTAGCGATAACTGCTCCAAGCTTTGTGCTGGAACTGTGTCACCCCTCCAGTGAGCCTTCCTTGCTCGGAAAACGATATGCTGAACTGTTGCTCTCTCTGCCTCACACAAACCCCAACGCTACTTCTAAATGACTGCGTCAGCCCCTCTGGCTTCTGTGTCACCCTCTCTGGAGCTGCGCTGTCTCTCCTTGTGTTGCTTTGCCTCTCTGCTATGTATTGTCGGCCTTGGATTGAAGTCTCTCTAATGAACTGCCCCTCTCACTTCAACTCACATCACTAGCTCTATTTTCTCAGCAAACCACGCCTTGGAAAAATTGAACTCTTTGATCTCACTTGGTGTATCTCCAACTGACCCTCAAGCCTCCTCTTATACTTTTCTTGGTGATGAATCAATGGCCAAGATTAAGTCCCTAATCAACGGCTAAGATTAAAACAGACTTGATCCTCGCCTCTTTGAAGCTTTTCACCCATATTTTTATTAATACCCATTAATATTTTTATTTTCCTAAGTTTAGACTTAGGAACCCATTAAAAATATTAATTATTTTAATAACTCCTCATTCGAGTGGAATTTCTCCAAATAATTTCTAGGTTCAGGAGATCTCATGTGTTCTAGCCCCTCCACAAAATTTCGGAGCTAGAGCACATCCAATGCTACCCAAAATCAACACAATCTTCAGTGGTATGTGATCCCGCACAAATTTTAATGTTATCAAGTGGACATTCATGCAAAGAATGTTTCTTTCTACATTTAGGGCAAAATTTAAATGAAGCAACATTCTTATTTTTTTGCTTGTTTTGCATTCTTAGCATATCAATTTGTTCATTTAAATTACCAACAATGTCTAGCAAATTGTTAACTTCAGTTTGACTTACCAATCCTGATATCGACTTCCTTACTCTTTCCATAACTAGATCTTGAGGGGATCTTCCATACTTTACTTTTCCTCTTGATATGTTCTTGCAAAGTTCACAAATCTCTTGAAATGACAATTGAGAGACATCTCCTTCTACCATTAGGTTAAGAAGATCAATCCATTTATTCCTTATAGTATTTAGTAGGAGAGTTTTTACTGTCTTTGATCCTAAATTATGCAATTTAGATCTTTTGGTATTATAAGTAAATCTCTCCACTAAATATTCTAAGATTTCATCTTCTTCTTGGTTCATCTTAAAGATTTGATTTCTAAGGTCATGGTGTATGTAATAATTTTTATATTTTTCCAAAATTACTCTTTTCATATCATCCCATGTCCTTATAGAATTTGCTCCTAAAATCATGAACCATTTAAGAGCTATATCCTTCAATGTTTCCGAAACAAATTCAATCTTTGAATTTGTAATGAGTAGCCATAAGATCTACAAATTATTTCAATTTCAAAAAGAAAGGTTTCCGGGTCTTCTGATCTCATACCTTTGAAGTTAGGAAGTATGGATGGATGGATGTTCTTCATATGAACATTCATATTAGTTTCTTGAATGGGAAATCCAAAAGGATCTTGCTCATTGTCATCATCTCCACCCATTTCTTCAACCTCTTTTTTACCTCTTCTTCTACCTGCAAAAATAAGAATTCATGATGTGGATGTGCGGCTCTTACTGCACCACGTGATATAGTGGGGGTGGTAGGTGATTGAGGTTTTTTTTTTGTTTTTTGCTTTAATGAAAAGAAAATGACTCCTATATACACTTCCCCAGCAACGACGCCAAAATGTTTGTCAATTTAAATGTCTTAAATTGATTACATAAATTATTGACTGGAGTTGGTAAACTTGTGAAGTGCAAGTGCACAATATATGCTAGAAGTCCTTTTTATTAAATTGTATTATTAATATGAATGAGTTATTATAAATGTATCTTTAGGTTTTGTCTTCCTATTTCAAAATTAAACTAATATTCCTATCTAGTGGAAATTAAAATGATTATGAAATTAAAGCAATATTTCTTTCTTGAAAAATTAAACCGTAAAGAACTCACAAAAAAAAAAATGAAACTAGATTAACTCACACTTGCAAAATGAAATTAAGCAAATTCACACTATCTCATTAAAGAAACTAAATCGATCTATTGCAGCACACATCTAATTTCGAAAAGCAGAATTATTGTCCTATCAATTCCTACATGAAACTTAAATGAAATGAAAATTACACTACTAAGTTCTAAACCAAAACGATAGAAAATCATTCATGCTCTGCAATTGAAATGTTTTTCAAAGAAATCATTTTTATTGTGAAATTGAAATGCTCTAAAACTGTAAAGAATGGCAAGAAAATCTGATTATGCTCTACAACAAAAATGCTTGGAAATGAAGTTGTAAAGGGAATTATCATGCTCTTGATATCAAAACTATGAGAAGATCTATGTAAAATGATTACACTATGATTATGATTACCACAACCTATCAGTGCAAAAGAATACTTGATGAAAGGTTGTTCTCATTATCCTATTAAAATTAGTGCTATATAATGAATTAAAAAGAAACACAAAACAATTGTAATACAAATGAAAGAAAACGATGAGATGCAGAACCTTCGCTGTTTGTAGGGGCCCTCCACAAACAGGTGGTTAAAAAGCTTTAAACGATCAGTCAACCATGCATTGGAACTTCAAGATGTCATCTCCATTAATAGAGTAAAAACAGAGTTTTAAAACATTACAATTGCATATAAAAAATTAACCTCCTCTTTTGTTTCAATGGAGTGTTGATATAGTGATTACAATGTAATGTCATGGAGATTCATATGGCTAAAGATCAGAGCTGAATGGACACCTGGTTGCCACGAATTTGATGAATCACATTCCATTCCAACTTATTTGTTGACTGTGCATTAAATGACAATTTGAAAAACCGTATATCCACGTAATCTGCAAAATAAGTCTCCAAAGATCTTAAAAAATATCTCAAATGGTAATGAATGTGAGAAAACTTGTTTAGAGAACTTAACTGGGCCCATTTTGAACAAAACCCATGTTTTTGTTTTCTGAGATTCACTTTCAGTTGCTCAGCAAACGCGTTTGAAGTTGACTGGTCAAAACTGCTGTGATTTTCCCTTGATCTTTGCCTGGAGGTCCACATGTGCGAGCTGGGTAGAATTTGACCAATCACAATCCATATTGGAGCTTCTAGAAACAATGTCCATGTGTTGGATTTCATTCTAGAGTGGTGTTACTACCTCAACCATGGAGGTAGCTACGGAAACTTGACAAATCTGCGACAACTTGAACTTGCTAAACTGTCATTAGTTAAAAACATGCAAAATTCTTCTTAATTCATTAAAAATAATAGAAATAATAATAATAAACCATGTAAACATGTATGCGGGAATTTGGTGTGTTTATGAAGAAATATGGTTAAAAATGATAATAATGGGTGAATGGAATGATGCGAAAATGAATGGTTTCATCAACAAAATTATGACAAATTGGAGGCCTAACATTTCCCCACACTGGAGATTTTGCATGTCTTCATGCAAACAAAGCTTTGGAAAATTTCACAATTCATGCGTGGATCTCCTTTGACTGAGTTTTTGTGAGGGTTATCTCTGTTCGGGCGGGCTGCATTTATGGGCACAAAAATCGAGGCTAAATGTTGACTTTGAATGCAGCTAGGGCTGACCACAGGTGGGTTGTTTGACCAGATTTTGATTGGGTTGTTTTTGGGCTGATTCATCTTGCTATTTGGAGGTCGAGTTTGACTAAAGTTGACCTGTTTGTTGAGGGTCAAATCTGCACTATTGACCAGTGTTGACTTTTCTAGTTAGGGCTCTTTTGTTGCTGTTATAAATGATCAGATTTGTAAATTGTACTATTTCTCTCTGTGTTGAACTATTGAAGACTATAAGAAGAATTGATCAAGGGTTTCCCCACATTGGGGTTTGTCCCTAACTGGTGCCACATCCTGTGTCCTCTTGTCTTCTACTGTTTATGTTTATGTTCTATCTGCATTTTACTATCATGTTGATGTGACTGCTAAACTGGATATTGATATTGGGTTAGTAAAGAAATTGAAGTAAAATTGCTCTAAAGCATAGAACATACCATTGTTGCCTAAAATTAACATGCTTTAGAAATTCGTTCTTCTAAACTCTCTCGGTGTATTCTCCAAGTGCCCATCAAGCCTTTTCTTATAATCTTTTCGTTGATCGATCAACACCCTAGATTAGGTTCTAATCAATGGCTAGGATCATATTGACTTGATCTATGCTTTCTTCTAGAAGTTTCACCCACAATTTATATTAATAACCTTTAATTATTTTAATTTTCTAAGTTTAGACTTAGGGTCCCATTAAAAATAATTAATTATTTTAATAAAACTGTCTACGGGTGGAATTTCCCAAAACAATCTCTGGGTATTGGAGAATGCACGTGTCTAAGCCTCCCTGCAAATTTTGAGAATTAGAGTACATCCGATGCTACCAAAAATCAACATCCCTAGAGGTTGATGCAATTAAAAAAAAAGTAAAAGCATAATTGGCCACAACAGGAAAATGTACGACAAAATGCAAAATATGGCCCAGAAAAACACATTTAACACGTAGGCAAAAACCAATACATGAGCTAATGGCCATCACCCTAGTTCCTATAGGCCCTAGATGAGCTTGCTTTATCATTTAGGAACTCTTAATTGTCCCAACCCCTGGTGGGCATTGAATTGCCCTACCTTAAAAGGGGTATCCACTACTATATCTCACACATCATGCTCTTACCCCTTGAGCCCCTAGCAGTTAATTAAAGAAAAATCATAAATGACAAAAGGCATATAAAAAAGGGTGGAAAAATCAAGGCCGGAGCACCTCATTTACCATGATTACTCCCTTCTATACATTATATACCCAAGTGTGGGCTTCCATTTTACTAGCTACCCTTGTACCATAGCATGTGGCCTAGGGCTGCCCCTTTTCATTCCCTACTCCATTCATCTCTTTATCACATGCCACCACCTTTTAAATGATGTACCTTGGACATATTATCCCCTTTAGAAGTAGAAACCACCTAATGGAATACATGGTTAACTCCATTTAGAGCTTGTAGACATTAGCACATGCCAAAGCCCATTATGGAGGGGCAAACCATTATGAGGTCTCCACATGTTGTCCATGGTTTGTAAGCTCTTTTGCTCGATTTCCTTGATGACTTTTTGTACTGGAAGGCTATAGGACGCATTGGATCTTATGCAGGATTGCGGGTGGTGTCCATTTTGGGTTCGTCTCCCTATATGGGGTCCTAACCCTCCAGAGGGATACATTGGCATATGTAAGGTGTGCGTTGAGAGCCATGGGCCTCCACAACAGTAAACAACACTCCATGGATCTCCAGAGATGTTCAAAGATTGCTCGAGATTCACCTTTTGGACTATGAAAATGCACCTCATTCACCTTTGCCTAGCCAGCCCCATAGGTGCACCATGCACTTGGAAAATGACCCAGGACTTGTACGCTGATTTGGCATCACGTGCACCATTATCTGAGCCCTTACAAATGGTCTACATGCATCTTCGACTTACTTGGAGATCCATGAGGTCACTTGTGTGCCTTCACAACTATTGGGAGCACCATAGGTTTATTTTGTGGAGAACAAGGGGCCAGATGGTCTACAAACATCTTCGACTTATTTGGAGACCCATGAGGTCACTTGTGTGCCCTCACAACCATTGGGAGCACCATATGTTTATTATGTGGAGAACAAGGGGGCAACCCCTTGTCCATTACTTTTGGAAGTCCAATTCATCATTTTGGCACTTATGGACTTCATCAGGCTTCTTAGAGAGGCCAACAATATGTATTATTGATTATTCGACCTTTTGAGATGCTTGTTATCTTGTTTATGAGCTAGTTGGTGGGATTGTCACAAAAAATTAGTTATTTGCACATTATTTTTGTTTTATGGGCTAATGTATGCTTAAATAGGTAAATTGAACTCATTTGGAGAAATGATGAAAGTTCATTTCTCATTATCACTTGGTTTGGACTTGTATCTCTCTTGAGAATTTCGCTATTCCTTCTTGGTGGACGAAATTTTGGAGCATGGATGAATTTTGATGTATGAATTGTCTTTTCTTATCTTGGAGCTTCATGATTGGCAAGTGTATTGGTGGTTGGATATATTATCTTACACGTAAGTGCAAATTTAATGCTATTATTCTTTTACTTTGTCACATGCATTGATAATGAGATTTTCGTTATACTATGGCTAGTTGTTGCATTCATTTACTGCGAAATTATGGAATTATATTTCTATATAGCATATCTCTATGTATGGCCCATGTATGTTGAATGATTCTCCTAGGGATAATTATATAGTTGAATTTATCTTGATAAGCCACTTCATCTTGCAAAATGAAGTATAAAAGATTTTAAGGTCACTCTCCTTTGCCCTAATGACAAACGAAGTTGATCTTAAGGCTTCCTTGACCTAGAAATGAAGTCTATCTTCATATTCTTCTTGAATGCAATCTCCCCAAAGGATTAAGCATTGGTATACCATTAGGTTATCACTCAAAAAAACATTTTTCTTCACCTCTCCTCCTTCATTCTAGGTCTAGCCACATTAGGGTTCATAGGGAATCTTTTTCCCGGCAAACCACCCATAAGAAAAATTCGATCTCTTGGCCTCTACTGCGCTGGTGTGTCCCCTAGGCCTCATCCAAATTTGAGGAAATTCCAATGGTGGGATTGTGAGATATCGCAAGCCCTAGCATCGAGATTGGTTTTTGCCCTAAGATTCCCTAGGCTAGTGCCTCATAGGGATCATTTTGCACCTTTGAGTAAAAAAAATAATTTCTTTGATCCCCTTCTCCTCCTTGTTTAGGTCAAATCCATCATTGGTTGCTAGACTCCTTCCTCTTGACCTAACCTGGGTCCACTTGGTCCCGTGTGGTTCCATACCTTTGAAAAATCAATTCTTCAAAAACCACTTGGGAAGCCAAGTTCAATTAGGATTTTAGGGTTTCGGAAGCTCCTTTACAATTCACACTCCTTAAACCTATCCCTTAAATCTGCATCCCCTTCTCCTAGAATGCTTTGTACCTTGCTTAAGAAGCAAGCAAGTCCCATTCTTGAGCCTCCCCTAGGAAAGGGTCCCCGAGATCACTTCACACACATCTTAGTTGATCTACCCTTTGTTGATTTTTGGTAGCATCGGATATGCTCTACGCCTCAAATTTTGCAGGGAGGTTTAGACACATATATTTCACAATGCCCAGAAATCGTTTTGGGAAATTCCACCTGGAGACAGTTTTATAAAATAATTAATTATTTTTAATGGTTCCCTAAGTCTAAACTTAGGAAATTAAAATAATTAATGGGTATTAATCTAAACTATGGGTGTAACTTCTTGAATAAGACGAAGATCTAGTCCAAATGATCTAAGCCATTGATTAGACTCTGATCTAGGCCATTGGTTCTCAATTGGAGGACTATAAGTGTAGGGACCAATCCTATGATTTTTTTTTGTTTTGTTTTGAAAAATACAGTAAACTAAGAATACAACCATAAGCAGATAGCATTGATAACTTAAAACATTAAGCACTTTTATAAAACATCCATGAAATTCACTACATTACACATATCATCTATTATACATGCTGTTAACTATAGTCACAATGAAATCATATAAAAGAACATTATAATAACATAGGTACCGTTCACCAGGAGACGAGAGTCAATCTTGAATTGCCGCTACGTGCACTCCCTTATTGTCGTTCGCCTCCAAGTGTGAATGTTAACGTGCTAAATCCGAATATAGTGACCCACTGGTTGACCTCCCAGCCTACTCCTTGGGTACTCTCCTTTCCTGCGACTGCTAAGTTGCATGTTGATTTGGGGTAGCATCGGATGTGCTCTAGCCACGAAATTTGGTGGAGAGGTTGGGGCATATGAGATCTCCGATACCCAGAAAGGGTTTGGGTAGATTCTAAATAGATCAGGAGATATTAAAATAATTAATATTTATAATGGAGTCCCTAAGTCTAAACTTAGGGAAAATAAAATATTATTGTGTATTAATATGAATCTGTGTTAGAGTGGTTCAAAAGACATGGATCAAGCTAGATCTAATCTTAGCCATTGATTAGGGACCTAATCTTGGCCGTTGAATCGTCAACAAGAAAAGTATAAGAGGAGGCTTGAGGGTCACTTGGAGATCACACTACAGTGATTAGTCATTCTATTCTCTAGAGTGGGGTTTGCTAAGAGAGATAGAATTAATGATTGGGAAAGCAGCTGAGGGGCATTGAGTACAGAGAAATAGAGAAGGCAAAGATTGTGCTGGGAGAGTAGTGCAAGAGCCAAGGAGAGTGACGCAGAGCTAGTAAGGGCTCACGCAGGACCACGTAGAGGCAGCCAAGTACTGCGCAGAGCACCAGAGAGGCCAGCGTGTTTGACATAGAGGCCCTGAGAGTTGACACAGGGCCTCCTGGGGCTGACGCAGGCCAAGAAAGGCTGATGCAGGGCCAACGTGAGACAGAGAAGGGCTGACGCAGTCCAGATTGGGCAGATGCTGGGGTTGCAGAGCAGTTTTGTGCTGAGTAGCTGCCAAAAGGATTTTCCGGGGTTTCAGCTAGGAGATTTTTCTCAAACTGTGAGGTATAGATGCTAAGGAAATTCTCTGTTGGGTAGGCCCGTTTCGGCACCTAGATTGTACTCTGATATTGCTTAATAAGAAAACCCTCAGATAATTGCATCGATTTTCACGCTTTGGGTTTTTCTAGGGACATTGGTCCAAAAAAAAATGGTGTCATGTGGTGTGTTTGTTCTTGTTCCTTTTAGTTGCTGATTTGTAATATGTTGAGCATGCACTGGTGTTTATTTTCAGTGTTTACTTTGTAAATAACTTGTTAAAGAAAAATAACAAGTAGGTAGGAATAAATCAGAAAAAGTGCATGAAAACTAAGTAAACTTAGAAACTTCAACATGGTATCAAAGCGTGCTTGTAGATCACAGGAGGACTAAAAGACATCAGCTAAGCAGAGCAATAACAATAGAAAACAACTGTCCCCCGGTGACAGAAGCTGTTTCTAGTTGCATAGAAGCCAAGAAGTGTGATGCAGAGTCAGCCAAAGCCATGCAGAAGAAGCTGGGAGCTGTGCAGAGCCTCAAAGAGGCCAGCATTGCTGATGCAAAGGGCTAGAGGGTTGACGTAGGGCATCCCAATGTTGACGCAAGGCATCCCAGTGTTAACACAAGGCATCCCAATGCTGACACAGACCCAGCTGGGGTGATGCAGAGCCAGCTTGAGGTAGAGAGGGGCTGACTCAGTTCATGGAGAGGTAGTTGCTGGAGTCTAGAAGGCTGCAGAAATATTGCAGACTGGAGCTGGTGAGGTGCTGTAGTTAGAACAGTACCTGACCGAGCAGGGCCAGAGGAGTTGTTACCGAGGGTTTCTAGCCGAGGAACCTGGATCAGCAATATAGTTGCACAAGACGATCAGAGTAGGGGACATCTCGACAAGCAGCAAAAGTATTTCAAGAGGGAAATCAGGACTCAGAGGGAGTCCAGAAGAGAACTTCTAGACGGGAAGTAGAGACTCAAAGGAGTCAAACAGAGAACTTCCAGGAGAGAAGTAGAGGAGCGTCATGGCAGTACACGAGGTAAGAGACCAGGATAGACTAGACGGAGCATCGAACTTCGCAGTCTGGAAGGCTAGAGTCATATCAGTGCTTGACAGGAATCGTGTCTAGAACTTCGCCTTGAAGGTTATAGCTATCCCAGTCGACCCCAATGATAATGACAAGTACGAAGAGGTGATGGCGAGGGCCAAGTGCATTATCCTTGACGGGGTCAAGAATCATGTGGTACCACATATAGCCGAGAAGGAAACGACAGTTGAGATGTGGGAGGCTCTCAAGAACCTATACCAGCATACTTTTGTGCAGAGGAGAATGATGCTCGGAACTAGATGAGGTCGTATCAGATGAAGAAGGGTCAATCTATTGACACCTTCCTCGGAGGACTGAATGAGATCTGAGACCAATTGACTGCTATAGGAGCGACATTGGATCAAGAGCTTATGGTGAGGACAGCCTTGAATGTTGTCTCAGAAGATTGAGAAGTGTTTGTCTAGAGTATCCTAGGCAGAGGGACTCTCCTACCTTGGGACGAGATGTGCGCAACGCTTTTCCAGGAAGAGATTAGACGGCAGTCAAAGACAGGTAGTAGCGGCAAAGGGATCAAGTTCAAGTAGGAGGAGGAGGATGTGGCCCTAACATCTGAGGGAAAGCAGGAGAAGCGGAAGAAGAAAGATCTCTCCAAGATCAAGTGCTTCCACTGTGGGGAGGTGGGTCATTATGCGACTCAGTGCCGAAGGAAGAAGAGTAAGGGAGAGTCTTTTGAGACTAAGGCAACGCCAGCAAGGGCAGAGAAGGAAGTTTTGACAGACGATGACTGTGCCATAAGTGCACACGTACCACTTGAGCGGAAGTGGGGAGACATCGAGCTATAGTCAGGCGGACTATAGGCAATGAGGGGCAGGATCCTCGAGGTACCCAGCCTCTTGGATTAGACCATGCTACGAGAGCCCCGACGAAGAGTAGCAGGACTAGTTGTGTGGGTAGAGACAGATGCAGATGGAGCAGCAGAGAGAGCTACAGTGCAAGAGTCCCGAGACAACGCAAGGATAGCAAGTTGCTGTAGTGAGCACAGGAGTGTTGCACCAATGCATGATGGAATAGAGAGGTGTGCAACGGTTTGAGATGCAGGGAGTTGTTGCAACAAGGCAGAGGTTAGAGAGGGAGCACTTGTCAGCAGCAGAGGGAGCTTCAGCATCAGTGGGTGTTTCTAGCCCAACAAGGAGGTTAGTTGGGAAATCAGTTACTTACTTCTCAGTAACTGAGTTGCAGTTTAGCAGTGGGCAGCACAATGTAGCTTGATGAGAGGAGGTGCAGTGTTGGGAGAAAGGACCAGCAGCAACACGGATGCAGAGGGAGTTGTCGTATAGATGCAGCAGTAATAGTGGCAGAACCATGGATAACAGTACAGGATGCAGTAGTGCAGAGGATGATGGGCAGGAAGGCCTAGCATCAGCACAGTTACTAATGCCGGATGATCAGAGTAATACTCAGTGAGGAGTATTGCTAGAGCACAGTCCTCGCTAAGAGGGAGTGTTGATTTGGGGTAGCATTGGATGTGCTATAGCCACGAAATTTGGTGGAGAGGTTGGGGCACATGAGGTCTCCAATAGCCAGAAAGGGTTTGGGCAGATTCTAAACAGATAAGGAGATATTAAAATAATTAATATTTTTAATGGTGTCCTTAAGTCTAAACTTAGGGAAAATAAAATATTAATGTGTATTAATATGAATCTATGTTAGAGTGGTCCAAAAGACATGGATCAAGCCAGATCTAATCTAAGCCGTTGATTAGGGACTTAATCTCTACCGTTGAATCGTCAACAGGAAAAGTATAAGAGGAGGCTTGAGGGTCACTTGGAGATCACACCAGCATGATCAGTCATTCTATTCTCTAGAGCGGGGTTTGCTAAGAGAGATAGAATCAGTGATTGGGAGAGTAGCCGAGATGCATTGAGTATAGAGAAACAGAGAAGGTAGAGATTGTGCCAGGAGAGCAGCGCAACAACCAAGGAGAGTGACGCAGAGCCAGCAAGGGCTCACGCAGGGCCATGCAGAGGCAGCCAAGTGTCACATAGAGCACCAGAAAGGCCAGCGTCTCTGATGCAGAGGCCCTGAGAGTTGACGCAAGGCTTACTGGGGTTGACACAGGCCAAGAAAGGCTGACACAGGGCCAACGTGAGACAAAGAGGGGTTGACATAGTCCAGATTGGGTAGACACTGGGGTTGTAGAGCAGTTTTGTGCTGAGGAGCTGCCAGAAGGATTTTTCGGGGTTTCAGCCAGGAGATTTCTCTCAAACTGTGAGATATAGCTGCTAAGGAAATTCTCTGTTGGGTAGGCTAGTTTCGGCACCCAAATTGTACTCTAATATTGCTTAATAAGAAAACCTTTAGATAGTTGCACTGGTTTTCCTGCATTGGGTTTTTCCGGGGGCATTGGTCCAAAAATAATGGTGTCATGTGGTGTGTCTGTTCTTGTTTATTTTAGTTGCTAATCTGTAATATGTTGATCATGCACTGGTGTTTATTTTCAGTATTTACTTTGTAAATAACTTGTTAAAGAAACATAACAAGTAGGTAGGAATAAATCAGAAAAAGTGCATGAAGGGTTTCTAAATTAAGTAAACTTAGAAGCTTCAACACTGTAATGGGGTTGTACAATGGAAGAAATGTGGTAGCTGGTAGAAGAGAGCACTCCTTGGCTCAAGAGTCCCCTCTCTAAATTCCTCTACCTCACCAAACTCAACTATAGCTCGTAATCACTACTTTGACATAGTTTCATCCATCCAACAATAGGGTAAAAAGTCCCTTCTCCCATAGCTTGCCCCTTTTTTTATAAGAGGCTTCATAGGTGACACTTGGAATTTAATGTATAATTAATTATTTTTATTAATCCAATAGTTTGATTATTCAACCACGCATATGTCACTCTCTCACCAAGGATCTCCAAAATTATTTGCTTAAATTTTGATTTAAAAGTAATATTTTTTCGCACTCCAACAAGACTTCCTATTTCTTCTCCTAGTTGTTTCTTGATCCCCATTTTTTACTCCTTAATTTGTGTTCATTACTAAAGTCAATTGATAAGTCTCGGATTTGGTCACCTAACTACTTCCTAATTTAATTCAATTTGCCTCTTAGATGGATATTCTTATGTTGGTTGTTGCCACATGGAGGTTCTTTAAATTTCTCTAAAATTTAATTTATTAATCTTATTTTAATTCCCCACCCTCTTCTCTTAATGAAATTTAACTATTTTAGGATTAATCTTTATACTTACATCTATGTCCCTCTTTCCCCCTTTTACCTAATTAAGTTACTTATGTACATTATCTACCTAATATTTTCCAACATGGGAAGGGTAAAGTTCTCAAGGTAACATATTTTATTTCTTCCTATTCTCTCCTTACCCCAATTTTTATTCTTGATTTAATTGCCTCGGTTATAACATCATTTACCACTTGATGTGAATTTGCAGGATTTTTATATATTGATTATATTTATTAGTTTCTTTTTAATGATGCCAAGGATGCCAAGTTGGTCGTGCCCTTCAAGAACTTCCCTTGAAGTTCTAAGGGTGCCACACCTAACAATTTATTTGTGATGCCATGGGTGCCAAGTCGGTCGTGCCCTTCAAGAACTTCCCTTGAAGTTCTAAGGGTGCTACGCCACTTGCCCTTCAAGCATTTAGTGACTACGAGGGGAAAGTTTAGGTGCAACTACAAAGACCGTTATCATCTCTTATGTTGCCTGCTATAGTGAGATTAATGGTGCCGAGGATCAAGGAATCTGCCTTGATGCGCGCTCCCCAGTAAAAACCTCGTGAACAACCCAAATTTGGGACTCGCCCCCACGACATCGTGATCTTCAAGGCAAAGGTATTTCGATCTTTCCATCCCAACTCATGGTGGGAGTGCTAGTAGGTGAGATCAAGGACACTGTCCCACCCCTCCCATGTAGTTCCATCCAATTGTACAACCCCATCATCCATATGTGAGTCATTCGACCAAGCAACTAACATGCGCTTGCAACCACTAACATATCATCAGAATATATATATATATATATATATATAGCAGGTTTCAAACTGGACTTAGAATTTCAAAGACAAAATATTAATTTACATCAAATCAGATGTGGTGAATTCATCATATGCGAGTGCCTCTGGTGGTTTTCTGTCATCCTCAATAATCATCAGTAACAAATTTTCGTAGTGTTAGTCATCGTCATAATAGCATCATCAACATGACCTAGTCATTTGCATCATTGTTCATTGTGAACCAAAACTAATGTAAGTAGCTAACATAAGGGACACATCCATCATGGCTATCATCAACATAACATCAATGGGAAACATACCTTTCCATCAAAGCTACCATCATCGTAACATCAATATAAAACATACCTATCTATCAAAGCTATCAACATCATGATACCAATAGAGAGCATACATATCCTTTACTACTACCATCCTCATAATATCAATAGAGAACATACATAACCATCACATCTACTAATAATAGACTCATGAGTCCAGATCCTCAACTTGAGGTCCTCAAAGAATAAAGTGCGAGCCTTACGGCTAAATAAATGTTAATGTAATATCATTGTCGGTCAACTAGAGTGGGGCACTATAATAAGGACATCGATGGGCATTTGGAAGACACAATAGAGGCAGATACTCAGTTACCAGAGTAAGTTTGATTTTCTCATTGGTTGAAGTTCAACAAGAGAAAATCGAATCAGAGGGAAAGTTGCAAGTGAGAAGGAGAGAGAGGGTATCGACATCAGTCTGGAGGTTAGGAGCAGAAGGAGGACAACGCAGAGGCTATGACGCAGAGGACAATGCAGAGGCAGTGTGACGTTGGGATAGCGTAGTTCTCACGCATGGGTTGACGCAGTGAGATGCAGAGGGGGTAGCAGGTTCTCTCCTGATTATATCTTGTATATGAGGATTTTGCTGAAGAATAATAAAGAAACCCTCATCTGCTACACCGATTTTCCCGCATTGGGTTTGTTGACCCTGCCGCCCGCACCTACCTACAAGTCAGTGAGAAAAGCCTTCAACCCCACAAGGTGTGGTTGGTGGCAGGGAACTCAGAGAAGGGGCTGTCACACTAATCCCAACTCTCTCCGTTTGAGCTATCTCCTAGGTTAGCTAAGGGGGGTGGTCCCTAATGAAACGTTAAGCTAAAAACAAAGATGCGAGATTCTAGGAGAACTGTTAGAGTTAAATAGATTATTTATCTAAGATCTATAAGCAAAACATGATATAAGCAATAGCCATTAACCATAAGATAAGCATGAAACACATAAAAGACCAGTGCCTTCAAAGCGTTGCTCTTTAATAAATGAAATTTTTTTTATTGTATTTTTTATTTGCTTAGAACGAAGTCAAATGCTTTCGAATGAAAGAAGAAAATATGCGATAATTTTTCAAGATAGAAACTAAGCGAAGGGCTCAGGAAACCCCCTCTTGAGTAAATCTTTTGATGTCTTATGAAATCGCTGGCTTGAACAACTTGTGGGACCTTTGATATCGTTGGAGGTGACTATTCTGACCGAAGAAGTCCTCACACTCCAATAGAGCTGGCAACCTATCCCTTGAAAACACAAAAATGCTTGCAAACCAATTGTTAGTGCAAAAGAGACTTGGCATATAGAGACCAAATTGAGCTTGTCATTCAACCGAGAATGACAAGTTACAACAAGTGTACAAAATATACCAAGCCCAAAGGAGATTTGAGATAGCTGCAAATCTCTCCTCCCTAGACAATAATGCCCTCAGGTAAATGCACAAAGAAAAACAACTAGATAGCAAATATGAAATCAAATGAATATCAAACGACACAGGTATACCTCATCAACCAAAGCATGCGCCACAAAAGAAGCCAGTAACCCCAAAGACTTTTATTTATTTATATGAAAGGTAAGTACACAATCCAGCAGAGCTTCCGCAAGCCCAACAGCTCGTTCTATCCTCTACAATAAGAGCCCAAGGCTCATATAAATAAGAAAATGGGAGATGATCCCAAAGCAAATTCCAATGACAAGTGTAACAATGGTGAAGATCTCAATGCTTCAAGTCAAGTTCCAAGTGGCTGAGTTACTGGCTTCATTGCTGGAGATAACTGCTCTTTAGACTATTGTTGACTGAACATGTGTTTGCAAACTGTTGTTTGATTGCATGCCAACGTAACTGTTGTATGGTATGCTGAGCTAACTGCCACGTTAACTGCTGTATGACTGATTGACTGTTTGAAACCTCAGCTATATGCTGCCCACGTAATGATGGGACTGCCACGTGAATACATGCGTATATACTGCTGTTCAAATCTGCATGTGGGCTGCCTTTAAATGCGTGGAGATAACTGCTGTTATGCCCACGTTTAAACTTGTTGCCCACGTCAAATACTGACTTGTGTTAACTTGGCATGCGTGTTTAATTGATTGGCCAGGTCAGCGTATTAGCTTTAGTTGACTGGCTGTGGACTGCTGTTTTAATTGCCAACGTAAATGCTGTTTGGATATCCACGTATATACCTTGCTGTGCCAGCGTGGAAGCTGTGACATATATGCGTACGGGCTGAGTAATACGTATTTCATGGTGGGCTGAGGTGGGGTCCATACCCCCTCATTTTACTTTTAACATATTTACTTTAATTTCTTGACATTAAATCAAAGTGAATCTTCAACGATACGATGAACCTCAACGTGGAACTTTGTTGACTGCATTACGCTTTGACTTTCGATTTGAAACTTTGACTTGAGGTGGGCCCCACATCACATGCCACATCACCCTTGATTCTCTGCTTAATTACCATGTCAAAATTTGACTTATTTTGACTTTGGAAAAATTTATAAATTTTTCCAATTATTCATTTTTTTGAATTTTTTCTTCATTTTTGCTACTGGCACTTGAAAAATTGGCTTTTGAGGGACTCTGAGTCATTTTTTGACCCCCAAAGTAGGCTCTAGGAGAATGTTTGGTCTCTGAGGATGAATTTCGAGTGGTCATACGCCCCAGAGATTTCCTAAGGCCACTTATTTATGCCTTTACATAAAAAATAATTAAAAAATTCCGTTTTGCGGGAAATTTTTAACTATTAAAAAATCCTACTTAGACCTAGCCAAATTCCACGAAACTTTTTGTGTGATCTAGTATGGTAATATACATCGACCCTAGACACTAAGATGTGTCAGGGGCTCAATCTTCAAACCGTCACCTCGGCTTTGGGGTAAAAATGAGTGAAAAATCCAGAGAATTATCCGCCTCTGAAAAAGAAGGGATAATTAACCGGATAAAAAAAACACTCCAAGGTGTACTCGTTTGCTGATCGAGTCCCACATCCTAGGCCTGTTACAAATTCAAGAAACTCATCATACTAGCATCACTTATTACAATTCCCCGCAGGGTGTGGAATCTGGGTACAAATAAGAAAGATGATGAGAAGATAGAAGGAGAGTTAAAAAACTCTATTGACTGATGACATCTGATGGTACAAGTGTCCTCTGGATCATCCTTGGGCATGGAGTCTTCACCTAATCATCAGGTGCTACTCCCTCCAGCAGTCAACATTTGGCTCCATATGGGGATGCATGCTAGACACGAAGTGATAGTGTGCAAGAACCTGGAATCTGCATCCACCGACAAAAGACATATATCAGTAGTATCCATTCAAAATATCATCAAATGAAATAGAATACAGAAACGAAGAAATGGAAATTTATTCTAAGAGCATAAATGACAGTTTATTCATGAAATAAAACTACTTAAACAAAATGACACGAGATAAGGTTTAGAAATATGATACAAAAAGATGCCCCATGGCATCAGATGTCTTCGGTGAAGTCCATCTTGAGAACTTGCCTACTCACAGGCAGGTCCATAGGTTCTTTCTTTGATGTGCCTTGCCCAATTCTGACTATCTTGGGATTATGAATCGCCCCAATTTCAACTTGTTTGTGGCCATCAAATATACCAAACCTCTTCCTTTTCCTTTTCCAGCTGTTGATGCGCTGAGGCCTGATCCTGCTAAAAAATGGTGGTTCATTTTTTATATTTTTATTCTTTTTTCGCTTTTTTCTTTTCTTCTTGGTTAGTTGCGATGGTGATGATGATGCATTTATTACCAATCCTACCTCTTTGTCTTGAAAATGCTTTGATGGAAAATTAGAAGTACTCAATCTTTTTGAGCTATGCCTAATCTCTTCGTTTTGAATATGTTCTGTTAAGGGGGAAAAGAAATTTGTCAACACTGCATCACTCCCTGTCTGGCATGATCTATAGATAATCTCATTATTGGGTCTCCTTGGATCTTCAACATGATATCTTTTCTCTAACTCTCGATCAAGTCTGACAAAGGTATTATCAGGCATGGGGATGGTGGCATATGATAAGTCCATTTGAACGCTGCCACCCAGATCTGATGCCCATTTTCTTGATAGGAGCATTCCCCATGAATCTGGAACATCTATCACAACAATATCCATAGTCATTATTCTATCTGTGTATGCAGCTAGGAAAACCTGTAAATCTTTAATTATCCCACACACTTCAATTCTTTTAGAATCCATTGAACATATGTTGTGATAGGGCCTAGAAACCCTTAAATTCAGTTGCTCCATGACTTTCTTGGTCATGTCATTTGATAAAGCCCCTGAATCAAGCTTGCAGTTGTGTAAAAGACGATCATTCACTATCAAAGAAACATAAAATGGTAGATGATCTTCATTCCCCACATAACAGTTCATACTTTTCAATACAATTTCCTCATCTTTTGGTTCGTCACTATGCTTTTCTTCCCTTTGAGTAACTTCAATGGCACTTAGTAACTTGGCCCTTTGAGATGGTATCTTTAAAAGTTCTGTCACTGGAATAGAAACCTTTGCATTATTCACCCAATTGCCCAAATCAAAATTCAATTCTGAAGTAGGAGGAGAAAAATTTCTGTGATTATTCCGGTCTTGGATATCCCTTCTCTGATAAATCATCCCTTTGTGTTTTGCCATAGCAAGAATCTGTCCAGATGTAGGTTTTTCCCTAAAAATCTTAGTGACCTCGTCAACATTTGCAATCATATTGTAAACCCCAAGATTATTAGGCCTATGGTCAATCCCTTGATTTCTCTCGCAGGTGTATATTTGATCTTCCATGGAGAACATATTGATTTGACCATTTGTCCCTCCTAACATGCCGCTTTCCATGATTCTCTTCACATATGGGCATGTGGCTTCTTCATGGAACTCATTACATGGCCTACAAAAAGGGGGAATCTGATCTACCATGTTGGTGGATTCCAATGGATTTGGAGGCCTATGCTCCTGTTGAGGGCCTTTATTATTTTGCCATCTGTCATTTGGCCTAGTTTGGAATCTCTGCACTTGTGATCTCTCCATGGCCACCAACCTATTTTGCATGTTTTGCATTTCTTTGACGTGATTTGCTTCCATGCTCTTGATGAGTTGAGTTAATTCTTTAATAGGATCATGCATAGTCTCTTCTTTGGCCTTGCCTTTGGAATCATTCGGTTTCGAGGGCCCTCTATTGAAACCAGGAATTTCAGATTTTCCTGATTGCCTTCTAGCCCTTTCTATCTTTAAGGCTTCAGATTGAGCTACACTTAGATTCACAGGCTCCTTCCTCCTCAACTCATAGGCAGTGTCAACCCCAAAAGCATCTAGATATGAGCACAAAAGGAATTCATCAGGAGGTTTAACAGTAGCAGGCATGCTTTTTACTAATTCATTGAATCTCTTGTTAAACTCCTCCATGGTCTCATTCTCATTTTTCTTCATGTTGCTAATAGCATTGATCAGATGCCTATTTTCCTTCTTCTCTCCAAACTTATTTAAAAAAACAGTCAGCATGGCTTGTAAAGAGTCATATGAGTTAGCAGGTTGCTCAGTGAACCATTCAAGAGCATCCTCTTCTAAAGAGAAAACAAAAAGCCTCATCTTCACATCCTCATAATTAGTAGTGTTACACCATTTACAGATACAAACGTTAAAGTTTCTCACATGTGATGTAGCACTAATGGCATTGTT
>APFE031570484.1:0-15735 GCA_000404065.3 Pinus taeda
GAGTGTATGTTTTGGTAGTGATACAGAGAGGCAAATGGAGATAGAGATATAGATGGAAATTTAAGAGAAGAAAGAAGAGAGATATGGAGAGAGGGAGGGAGGGACAAAGATATTGATATATATGAAGTTAAATAGCATGTGTGTTTGGGGGGTTGAGATAGAGTGGAAAAAAAGGAGAGATAGAGGGAGATATAGATATATATGGGGGAGGGGGGAGAGGGAAGAATACTTCTTGCACCAGATACATTGATATTAGTGTAGACAATGATTTATAATCCAATTTTATTTCTTGCACTAGATTTTTATCGGGAAAACTAGTGCCCATTCAGAGCTGCTACTCCCACTAAGACAGGTAGCTATCTTAGAAACAAACAAACTAAAGTTACTTGTGTTTTCCTTTATGAGAGATAGATGAGAGAGAAGTAGAGAGTACCAACCTCAGTCTTTCACTTGGCTCCTTGTTTCCTCCCCCCTTTGACAAAGCTTCGCCACTCTTTCCTCACTTGTCCCGCTTCAAAGAACACCTGCAGAGTCAAAACAGCATAATACCATCAAAGCATAGAGATCTATAACCATAAACAATATAGGATCAGATGTATATTAACCATACAAATGCATACACCAATACAAGATTCAAAAATATACAAGAATATGGAGGAAAACTCAAATAGCTTTATTGATAGAAGTAGTAGAAGAGAGGATTACAACCAAGCTGTCTAATCCAGCGCCATCCTCCCAGCATGAAAGCCCTCTTCACCTCATGAAAACCTAGATCACCCAACAATACAATGTTTCACAGAGAAACCAACAACACTTCCTTACAAAATTCAAAATTCTAGCCCCTGGATCTCTAGGGTGAGGGATCCATATATAGATATTTGTAGGTGGGTGAGTCAGCTTCTAGGATTTTGATTAGTTTCATTTCTCTAATAGGTCTTGGTTCCACTTGGATATTTCATGATCTCTTGCTCATACCTGGGCGAATTGAGAGAGGGAAGTGTCAAATGAGTAGTTTCTAGGAGATTCTCTGGGTTTCCACCTAGCAAATTGCCTCTGCCATTTGTCTTCTCTTAGTCATCGCACCCTATAGAAGGTCTTTTCAGTATGCATCACACCCTCTATGTGTAACAGGTGAGATGCATTGCATCCTCAGCATGGAGCAGTCTGTATGGTCCAGTTTTGACCAGTTCTGAGCAGTTTTTTAGGGAGAACTTATGGGAAATGATGTAATTAGCTGACCTTGTTCCTTTAGGGTATGAAAAAACACTTTTAGGGGTTTAGAAGCCCTTGGTTTATGGACATATGTGATTGGGATTGCAGTGCCCAAATATGTCTATAACAGGGCCCCCCTAAAGCATGACGTCGTAAATCTTCTTATGTCGGGTGAAATGCTTTATCATGAGGATCCAAGGTTTTTCGAACTGGAAGGTGACCTGTAATAAGATAAAATACAATACATTATCTTCATAATATTTTCATGATCTAGCTGAGGCGGGCATTCCTATGCTCACCTTTATAAATTCATTTTCATGTACATAGGACAGACAATTGTTTGTGTGGTAGACTGATGATTTTGGTAAAGCCATCATCCCTTAGCTTGGATGATTATCTGTGCAGCTATGATGTACATTTGATGTATTTATCTTTCCTAAATATATTGCAGCCCGGATGGATGAAACTAGATCCAGTGTCTTTAGACTCATTCAATCTTCGCCTGAAGTACAAGTCGATCCATGTGAAAAGATGTTCTGATGTCGAACATGGAAAGACATCACCTGATTACTAGCCAATGATGTAGCTGTTAACAGGTGTGAGAGGAATCACCGATAATGATAATGACCCTCAAGGTACTGCAGTACAACTCACATGGTGTGAATACATGAGTCGATGTCAAACACCACCCAAAATCGTTCGGCCGAAGGCCATTGACGTAAACCTGTCGCCGGAAGTGAGAAACTTGCCATTAAGGCATGCAAGCTTCAAAGTACTGAAAGGGTTGTTCCTAAGTTGACTTCTTGGATAATGAGCTGATGTCGACAGGAAGTGACCCGTCGTAGGAGGGCCTTAATGAATCCCACATCTACGACATGAAACGGAGCAAATGATTTTGTGGAGGTGAAAATGATCTGATGATACAAGGTTCAGGGTGGCGGTCATGAAAGAATGAAGCATGAAGGTATTGTAGCAGATGAGATGTTAGCTGGGCTAGTGAATTATCTGAGCGACTTCTCTTGAACATATCGGTGACACTGAAATGGATTGGTAGCGTTAACCCCAAAAAATGGATGGTACGAAGGACCAATGGTGATATGACTGGTGAACGGAATAACCCAACCCGACTCAATCATGGTCACGGAGTGAAAGTGTCATGTTCAAGATTGACCTGCTACCAATGAAGTTCTTCAAGTTTTCTTCCCAATTTTTCCCTAGTCATTGTTGACCAGTACCTCTTTATTTTTTTCAAGCTTGAGGAGAATAACATATGCTTGTTCTATAATTTTCCCTTTGGGAAAACCTATCGCTATGTTTTAGTGAGCCTAGTGACAGTGAAACTCACTCTTGTCTGTAATGGACATGTTTGTCACTATTGTTTTAACGAGTTTAACGACAAAGATAACTCAGTCCTTTTCAGTTTTAGAGAGTCTGAAAAGAGATGAAAAGGAAACTCTAGTAATCCTTTTTCATAGTATAATCCCTTAAGTCCGAAAAAGTATAAAATAATACGAAAGGGATGAATTTTCCGATCACTTTAACAAGCCGAAAAATACAAGCGCTTGATCTTTTTGTGTAATGATCCCTCAGGTCTAAAAATATTAAAATATAGAGGAGGGATGGGACTTGCTCAACAATCTTTTTATATTTTACGAGTCTAAAAAGAGCTTAAAAGAGACTCATCTTTGAGGAATGAATGATAGTTTCGGGTAGCAGCTAGTTCCAGGTAAGGTTTGGAACTTTTCAATCACGGTAGTGTAAAGAAGATGGCTAACATAATCACTCGTCGCAGTTGTTCCTCAAAAAGGTAAACAATCAAGTGAAGGCGTATGATCAGCTAAAAAGTGGAGGTGATGGTAAGAACAGGACCAAGGCTCAAAAGCTTATAGTAATGCGATCACAAAGGTTATTTACCGAAAGTGGGTTCATTTTTTAACAAGCTTGAACTCTGGGGGAACATATGCTCATAACTAGGTTTATTTTTTAACAAGCTTGAACTTTGCAGAAACATTGCTCATGCTAGTCATATAATAAGGATATCTCTCATCAACAGGTTCATTTTTTAGGGAGCTTACCCCATGGCAACTTTGCTCTAGAGCCTTTTGTATGCAAGCTAGGAACGACTAACCTATGAGTTTAAAGGGTTGAGAGCCTACAAACTAACAAAATAAAAGGTAAATTTTTACTTGCAAGCAAAAGGTTTTCATGCCCCCAGGTATAAAGAGAAGTAGAGTTTCCATGTTACCATATGGAAGTTCTTGCGTTAAAGCAAGGTTGTTCCGTTCGCATTTATAGGCAAAACACTTCCTTGGCTCTGTCCATTGAAATAGACAAAGGTGAATGGTGGGAGCTTCCACTCACATAACCTTTGACGAGGGAATCTGTTTCCAGTCTAATCCCATTTTCCTAGATGGATGGGTGTGTCAGACTAGTCATATATCCTACGCGGAAAACTACCTTCTATTTGGGGTTTTTCTGCCAAAGCAGACTAGGGCACATGCCCCCTGGGTTTAGTCACATTCACCGAATCACTCGCGCTCATCAAGTGGATGGACTGGAGGTTGATGAGACATTCCTTATGCAAAAAGACCAGTTAGGGATGGCACTTGACTAGTAGTTGTGTTTGAACTGGGGAATGAAATCTGGTCTACGAGCTGGACCATTCTGCCTTCATATGGGAAACACATCACTCGAAAGTGTGAGGAAACAATATCTCCCATGCTATAAATGTAGTCATGCCCAAGGAGTAGATTGTAATCTAATGGTCTTTGGACTACCATTACATTCAGATAAATGGTTTTCCTTCTCAAAGTTATAGACAAATTTGGAAGGATCCCTAATGGTCGACTGGTTCCTTTGTTGAAGCCTAACAGATTTCAGATCTCAGGTAGAAGCGATGGCAAACCAAGTGCTTTCCAAGCAGTTGAGGAAAGGATACTCACAGAAGCCCCTTCATCTATGATAGTACCATCCATGATTATTATGTAAGATTGTACTATGATTCAAAATGGTACATTGAATGGTAGGCGGGGTCTCCGTAGTAGATTCCAATCAAAGGAAACGACTAGATTTCTTAGAGGAGGGACCGAATAAATGGCCATATGAATGGGTATATTTCCCCCATGTTCATAGGATTTTGTGTTAAAAAAAATAATTTGAACGGTGTCATTCTCATTCCCTTCGGTGACTGTATGATCTGAAAGTGGACCTTCTGAAGACAAGATTGGGTCGTCTGCCATCTTGACTTGTTGACATTGGTACGATGTGGACTCGGAGGGTTTATCTTCAATGATAGGTGCTTCGATCGACAAAAAAGGTGCGTCAGTTGAATTTTCAACTAGCAACGGACTCGGCAAGAGTTTCTTGTATCCAAGAGGAAGTCGCTGCGGTGAAGCAGGACGATTATCCAAGACTCTTTTAGCTTCGTCCAGGAAAGCACAATTATGGAGGGTGTGATCTCCTTCACACAATCTACAAGGAAATTTAGACCTTCCTTTCTATCCATTGACTTCGTTTTCACTAATTGATGGTGTACTCTCAACATGATCGTCAGAGGTTGAAGACACCGAATTGTGCAAGCAGGGAGACCAGTCCCTCAAGATCCACAGGATGCAAGGACAATCTCGATGATAGTGGTCTCCTTTTCAAATGACACATGGAGATTTAGGTTTGGGTGGTGCAGTGTGTGGATTTTCACCAGACGATGCATGGCTACCCCCTTTCGTTGTTGGCTTCTTCTTCTTCTTCTCCTTCCCTTTCTTCTTCTTCTCAGTTACTTGGTTTTTAGTGTTGCTAGTTTCACCAAGCGAAGAGGAAGAAGGAGAGGGAGACACAAACGAAGTGGAAGGTGGGGGAGAAACTCCAGTATCATATGGTTGTTGATTTGATTGCTCAGGAACTATAGTTTTTTGAATGATAGAGGTTGAGAAAAGCCATACCGGTAGGCCAATTGTAAGTCTTGGAAGGGACAATGTAGCCATATGTGGAGCACCAACATCTCACCAAGAAGAGAAAGGACTAGGATTTCCCCCAAGGGGAAATCCTTCATTGGTGGACTCCATTTTCTCAACCTAAGACCAACGAGGGAACAATGACGTTATTCTGATTAAAATAAATTTTATGACGCTTTGACACAACTTTCTTTTTCAATTTTAAAGAGTCAAGAGAAAGCTAAAGATGACTCTAGTCACCTTTGATTTTTAATGAGCCTGAAGTGACAAGTGCTCAGATGGACCTTTTCTTTTAAGGAGTCTGAAAACGAATGAAAGTGAATACTCTGGAAATCTAGACAGAGGGATTACCAAACCAATCGCAAAACTGCAGAATGCTTTTTACATACGGCAATCAATCTTCCCGAATGTTGTGTTTAGTGCATTGTGATCGATAGGGCGGCACACACGGCTTCCTAAGGATAAAGGATATAGCCTATTGTGGTCTCCTAATATATACTCAATTGTACGTGGGAGCACAAGTCCGTACTGGCACTTTTCGTATCAAAGAGGAGGAATCACCCAACCTACGATGAAAACAATAGTTACCAGGATTTACGATGCCAAAATACGTCTCTAGCCTAGACTTCTAAATGTTGTGCATTAGGTTTCAAGGTGTTTTTATGTTCATTGAGGTTTATTTTACAATTGATCTTTCTTAAGAAGTTTACCTTTAAGGTTCATTGTGTGATGTAGATATACATTTCCTAAATATGCAATCTAAGATGATAAAAAGTCGTTTACTTTCTTTTTGCAATGAAAATCCTAGCTACTAAGAAAAGAGAAGTAAAATTCTTTCAACATAGAGCAGAGAGCACACACTAAGATGCACTGTCCTAAATCAATTTCTGCACGCAGTCTAAATGCAAATGCCCATGCATGTATTTTTTTTATCAGTTTCCTTAATGTGTGAATGATAAAAGTAAAACTAAGTACAAATTTGAACTATCATTCCTCAAAGCGACACTTTAGCAATTTCGTTTCAAAAACCGAAAGGAAGATTTAGACGACACTTTCAATTTTGTCTTGAAAACTACTTTCGACACTTCAAAGAATTGATGATTCAAATCAAACACAATAGCAAAAGTGTAATCGACTATCTAAAACAGTAAGACTTTATGACACTCTTTTCTTTGACTAAAAACAACACTTGCGACACTTTCAAATCAAAAGACGATAGTTCGATTAAGCTGTTATTTGCAAAGGAGAACCGTAAATGATAAAAATTACATAAGAACACTCACAAATATTTATCAATGGAGACTGAATAATGCAAAGGAAGAAAGTTTCAACAGTGATATACTAATCATAGGCAACAAAACTACTGAATAAAGATGAAGACAATGAAGAAAAAACCAAAATTTTGAGGCAGAAACAGTCTCAGTCAATCATTGCACTTGTAACACAGGGAAACAGGGATGCATCTCACCTGCAACACACGAGAGGTGCAATGCATCCAGTTTTCCAATGAGAGATAGTGCGATGGTCTAGAGACGAGACTGAGCTTGGTTTTTACTCACATTTTGTAGCTAAGTTCAAGGATTTGAGCTGAGCTAATGGTAGACAGTAAACACAAAGTATAGGGGCTGATCTAATGAGGTTATTTGAGCTACCACCAAGGAACTTGGGATGTTTTCAAGTAAGATGTTTAGTTCATAAACTAACCCGAAGATTGACTAAAGCAACATTGATCTACTTTTCAGTTGCATAGCAAAAGCAGTTTGAAGGCTAGCTAGCTTAACTTCAAGCTCCATCTGTAGTTTATAAATCAAGCAAAAGTAACTAACAATCAAACTATTCACTCCCCAGCGGAGCCGCCATTTTGTTATTGGGAAAACTAGTGTCCATTCAGAGCTGCTAGTCCCACTAAGATGGGTAGCTATCTTAGAAACAAACAAAACAAAAGTTACTTGTTTTTCCTTTATGAGAAGATAGATGAGAGAGAAGCAGAGAGTACCACCAGCCTTTCAAATTGGCTCCTGTTGTTCCTCCCCCCTTTGAAACAGAGCTTCTCACTCTTTCATCACTGTCCCGCTTCAAAAAAGAACATCCTGCAAGAGTCAAAAGCAGCATAAATACCATCAAAGCCATAGAATCTATTAACCATAAACAATAAGGATTCAATGTATATTAACCATCAAAATGCATACAACGATACAAGATTTGAATATACAGAATATGGAGGAAACCTCAATAGCTTTATTGATAGAATAGTAGAAGAAGAGGAATTATCAAACCAAGTTGTTGATCCAGCACCAATCCTCCTAGCATGAAAGCCTCCTCCTTCACCTCATGAAAAGATAGTCACCCCAACAATATCAATGTTTCATAGAGAAACCAACAGCATTCCTTACAAAATACAAAAATTCCAGCCCCTAGATCTCTAGGAGAGGATCCATATATAGATATTTGCAAGTGGGGGAGTCAGCCTTCCTAGGATTTGATTAGTTGTCATTTCTCTTGATAGTTTTCTTGGTTCCACTTGTACGATTTCAATGAATCTTCCTACTCATCCCTAAGGCGAACTCAGAGAGGCAAGTGTCAAATGAGCAGTTTCTAGAAGATTCTTTGGGTTTCCACCTAGCAAACTGCCTCTGCCATTTGTATGCTCTCGCTCATCGCACCCTACTGAAGGGTTTTTCAGTAGGAATCACACCCTCTATGTGTAACAGATGAGATGCATCGCACCCTCAACATAGAGTAGTCTGTATGGTCCAGTTTTTACCAGTTCTGAGCAGTTTTTCAGGGAGAACTTCTAGGAAATGAGGTAATCAATTGACCTTGTTCCTTTAGGGTATGAAACAACACTTTTAGGGGTTTAGAAGCCCTGGTTTAAGGACATATGTGATTGGAGTTGCAATGCCCAAATATGTATATAACATACCACCAAACATATTTTTTGTTATGTGCCTATGGATAATTAATAATAAAAAATAAGTATTACCAAGCTTACAAAAAAAATAATAATTTAATAATAAGTTTGGTATTAAGATAATGTTTAATATTAAGATTAATACTAGCATAATCATATTAATAAACGTAGTTGATATATTCAACCAGATTATTAGGTATATGGGAGGATGTATAAACTCTAATATTAAATATAGGGTTTATATTATAGGATTTAACATTAGGATTTATCATATTGGATTTACTATTAGAGTTTATTATATATGGTTTATAATAGTAGGATTTAAAATGTATATGGTTTAATATTATTTTTAAAATATTAATTTAAAATATTGGGCATTAATATTAGTATTTATAATATTAAGTTTTAATATTGGCGTTTATAAATCTCTACCATAAACGTAATAATTATTAATGTGTTTATATACGATTGCTATATATGTTAACTAATGTGTTTATATACACTTGTTATATATGTTAATGTGGTTGTGCTAGTTGTAAGCACAAATTACTTTCTTTTCTTTTAATCATTTAGATAAATTACATTTACCTAAATTCACATCCACACATCACACGTATATTGTATTTCAAAAAATAGTGTTTTGTATTTAGATTATATATGTTATGTCTTGTTTTGATATATGAGAAAAAAGATATATAATGAGTAAAGATATGTGATGTTTAATGGTCAATTTTATAATTAGTGCAATCATGTAAATTAAATAGCTAAGGAATATACTAAATTCACTACCACTTTACCATAATGATTCCTAATCTATAAATAAATTTTATTGCAATATCATGGTTTATCAATCTCACATGCCCAGAAAAACAATAACTTGCTTCATATAACACATGTTCATATGACATTTTTTAATCAATCAATTTAATTAAAAGGGGGGAAAATGACATAACTACTTTGGAGATAAGATTTGAGCATACTACTATGAATATTCAATATAATTCCATAGTTAAATCCTTACCATCCACCTAATTATATTCTTATATTCTATATTTTTTCGTACTTAAATCCTTACCATCCACCTATTTATTGATAATTAAATTAAAAGTCTTACTTCAAAATAGACACTATCAATGTAACTATGAAATTTTAATATTAATAAAAAATATATATTATTGTGTTTTTAATTAGATTTGGTAAAGAATTTTACATTTTGGAGAAAAAAATTACATTGAAAAATACTTTTAGTCCAGGTAGGTTAATTCAAAATTTATTTAGTATTGATTTAATTTAATAATAAAAATATTAAAAAATAAATATTAAATCTACTATTAAAATATGATTATTTATCATTATTATTAAATATAAATCTTGATAATTAATTATACTAATGACAATAATAATAATCTAACTCTAACATGGGTGGCAGGAGTGGTAGGAGTTATCTCTCACCTCGATGAAGCAAGGGTGATTGAATTTACCTAGGGCATTGGGGAAGAAACTAACAACCAAGGGGAAATATAACATTATGGCAAGGACTGGACTTGGCATACACCATAGGTATTCGTCATTTGATGGACTTTGGAAACTCAATGATCGTAATAAACTAGGTGGGAAAGGTAGGCAACCCCATGCAATTTTTGACCCCAATCTTACATAGAATAAAGCTTCTTTTTGAAACAATTGAGAAGGAGTTCTATTGGAATTGGCCCAATTGAGAATAGATGACAGTGCACTAGAAAATAAACCAATTCCATGATTGTAAAATCTAAATATTATGGCATCGAGGTAACAAACATACAACCACCTAGGAATTGGAGGTAGAAGCATTTAATTCAAATGTACAGTGTAATTATCTCCCTGATAAATCCACTACATAACTACCTCGTGTAGTGGAGACGATTGATCATCATTAGAAGATGCAACAACATATTCATATGGAACATGTTCATCATGCACTGCTAGAGGCCAGATAGGTGGAGGCGGGCATATTAAACTCTAGTAGATTATAAGTTGAGTGAGATAAAATTTACCATGGAAAAAAGTGTGTGTTCTCCTCAGTCATCTCATGTTGTAACGAAAAACATCCTTTTCATGATGGTAATGGATTTCAATATCTACTCATAGTCTGGGGATCATTGCAACATTAAAGGAGTAATTACATTTCATAAATGGAGGGAAGTGAACAATTGAAGATATAAAGAGCAAAACAATGATTCAGGGAAATTAAATTGTTATGCAATCAACTCACAAAGGAGAAGAAAAGATAGATCAATGGCTTAAAAAGTATCCACTTCGAGGCGGAAACCTCCTTTACATTACACAAATGAACGATTATTGGATGATACAAATGATAACACTTCCTTGGTATATGTAGGAGTCTAAGAGGTCACAATATAATCAAATTCTACATAAAAATAATAATGTTAGGGCGCAACAATAATAATAATGGGCTTCTATGCAACACAACAATAATAACATGGGATACATGGGGACAACAATAACAATAGGGGGATACACTAACAATATCAATAAAGGGAATACACTAGTATTATAGGGACCTAACATGCCCCTCTCCTTCAAAAAAGTGTTGTCCTCAATGCTTTATTAGTTCCAGATTCTTTTGTATAAAAATTTCATCCTCCCATGTATAATCTTCAACGAGTAAGTTCTTCCACTTAATGAGACACTCTGAAATTAATTAATTGCATAGTTGTCAAGTTCTTGTTCCCGTGACTGCTTCAAGCTCAAATATGATTTTTCCTTCTTTGTCAAGTTATGTAAATATTGTTTGAATTGGGAGCTTGTCATAGTAACCTTCTTTAAGCATGAAACATGGAAAGATGGGTGTATTTGGGAAGATGTAGGCAACTCCAATTTGTATGCCATAGTACCAATATTTTGCAATACATTCTACGGACCATAGTACTTAGGTGATAATTTATTATCCTTATTAGCTTTCTTGAGGGACATTTTTTTATATGGTTGTAGTCATAAAAACACCCAGTTCTCTACATCAAAATTTCTTTC
Organism: Pinus taeda; assembly: GCA_000404065.3. Taxonomy (NCBI): domain Eukaryota; kingdom Viridiplantae; phylum Streptophyta; class Pinopsida; order Pinales; family Pinaceae; genus Pinus; species Pinus taeda. The sequence goes on from APFE031570484.1 coordinate 11,104, forward strand.
ACTACAATGTTGATCTACCTATTGTTTCATTCAATTCTGCTCCAAATTGAGGTTATCCTTAAGAGTTGGAGAAATTATTATTGATGCTCGATGTGATCTTCCACTCCTTGAGCCTTAGAATGTACTCTCAAATATGATGTGATGGATGGTGGTTGATATCCATAAAGTGCCATAAATGGGGTAATTTTTGGTACGGTTTGGAAGGAAGTGTTATACTACCATTTAGCTATAGGTAACCACTTGACCAATTGTGTTTGTTTATCATATACAAAGCAATGAAGATATCCTTCCAAACAATTATTCATTATCTCAGTTTTCCCATAAGATTGAGGATGATATGATGAGTTATGAGCTAATTGAGTACCAAGACAAGAAAATAATTTAGTCCAAAAAAAACTCAGTGAAAATTGGATCTTTGTCACTTACAATAATATTTGGGTTTCCATGTATCTTTTTAATTGTTTCCATAAATGTAGTAGCAACTGTACTAGATTTAAAATTATGAGATCATGCAAAAAAGTGTGCATACTTGGTTCTATTAACTACTACCACGATAACCCTATTTCCTTCAAACATGGGTAAACTTGTGGTAAAATACATTGAGACCTCCTCCCAACACTGACTTGGAATGGCTAAAGGTGTAACAAACCTAGGATCTTAATTGTCTCAACTTTATTTTGTTAGAAAACCAAATATTCTGCCACAAAATTCTGAATATCGAATTTAAGGTCATCCCAAAAAAATTCCTTCTTGACCCTGTGGTAAGATTTTAAAAATCCTGAGTGCCCTCCTAAGGGGGAGGTGTGTAATTCCAAAAGAATATTTTTCTTGAGTTGGGAATTGTTACAAAGATATAAGTGATCTTTGTACCATAATGACTCATTTTTCCAGCTAAATGTATCAGATGTATTGGGATCTTGCTGCAGCTTTTGAATGAGTGTCTGCACCTCTTTGTCATTCTTCCATTCATCTCTTTCTTTGGTTATACAATCAGTTTGGATAATATAAATTGCACAAAACAATGCTTCCACATCTTCATCCTTTCTAGAGAGTTCATCCACAACAACATTTTGTTTCACTTTTTTGTAGATGATTTCAAAGTCATAACCCAACATCTTGGTGACCCATTTTTGCCGCTCTTTTGAAGATAATTTTTGTTCAAAAAAGTATTTAAGACTGTCAAAATCTATTTTTACCTTGAATTGTCTTCCCATTAGGTAAGGCCTCCATTTCTTTAGTGCAAGTAGTAGTTCCAACATTTCCTTCTCATAAATAGGTTTGTGTAAATAATTTCCTTTTATTGGAAAACTTTCAAAAGAATTTGGTCTTCCTTCTTGCATTAAGACAACACCCATTACATTTCCTAAGGCATCACATTTCATAATAAAGGTTTTTGTGAAGTCTTGCATAGTTAAGATCGGTGCTTGACACATTTCCTCTTTAAGATATTAAAAGGCCTTAGTTGCTTCTCGAGTTCAAGAAAATGCATCTTTCTTCAGTAATGTTGTTAGAGGTCTTGTTTGTTGGAAACAATGTTAATATTGAGACGGGGGTGAATCAATATTAAGGCTAATTTTATTTTTCATTCAAAATTAGCATCCATTATATGAAAGTAGCCTTTAATAATCCATAACAACAATCATATAAATCAACACAATCATACACATCATGAGCAGCAAACACATGATACATGAAGGTTTTACGTGGAAACCCTTTCGGGAAGACCACCAAAGCTTGTTGTTGTTATTGATGTAAAATAAGGGCACCTACTCTATTACGTCGATCTATTTGTGAGCCACCACTCATAGGAAGCACCAAATCCTTTTGATTGTTTGCTAGCACCCACTAGTAGGAAGCACCAACTCCGTCCATTTGTAGACACTTGTCTAGCTTACCAGAAGCACCATGTGAAGCACCAAATTCACAAAAATGTTGCAAGCACCAACTTGCAGCTCTTTGGATTTATGCAAAAACCAAATTTCAGGAGGCATCAACCCCTAAGCCTTCTCAAGCACCCACTAGATATGGAAGCACCAACTCCCTATATGTAGGCTCCAACCCACACTCAAACATGAACTCAATGTTCACTATTATTGGCAACCACTCTGCTTGATATCAGCTACGTTCTCTTCATCCCTTGGCTCACACAACACTCTGTCTCTGCTCACTCTATAGCAGCCTACCGTCACCACCACAACATCATACTTCTCTTGGCCCTCTATCCACTACACACAACATCACACTCTTGTCGGCCTTCTTCCTCTATGTAGGCACCTTCAGCCTTTCACACAATAGCATTGGCTCTCTCTCGGGGTCTCTGCTTTTTTCTTAGGCAAACTCAAGCTTTCACAGAAGAACATGCTTACTTATCCTCACACATAGTAGTGCACACTCAACAAAAAACTCTCCACATATTTCCCTCAACAATGTTGTGTTCCCCACTTTTCTCCTCTGATCTCATGGGTCTTGATCCACTGTTGCACTCTACTCAATGTTGCCTCTACTACATTTTTCCATACTGCCCAAGTGTACCTCTGCATGGCTCTCCATTATGTTGTTGTGTCTGACTAAGACATTGTATTAAATCATGAGAATGGGATCCTGAGCATTCTCCATACTGAGAATTAAATCTTTATTCCATCTGTACACTCCAATGAGACCAATCATGAGGTTGGGAGACTGACTGCAAAAAATGCGCAAGGCACAGTCCAGGCTGTCAAGAGGTTGACTAATTACTGGAACTGCATAATGCACAGTCCATCTTGGCCTATTGAGCACTGAAACTATGCAATGTGTAATTGCATTCAGCAGTGACATGCAACCAGTAAACTGCATTGCGCAGTTTCTGGGGCCAAGAGGACACTTCCTCCAAGAGTTGCGCAATGCAAGCCTGGAGGTCAATTCCTAACTAGGCTTTCACAATTTATGGAGGGAAGGTAGAGTCTTCACTTCCAGAAATGTGCATTGCTAGCCAGGTAAGGCACGGTCCGGGCTAAGGAAACCTAGTCTGGCCGATGGGTGACTAAAAACATGAGAAGCCTGAATGCATGGTGAGATGAGTACAAATGAGAGTGAATGATCATTCATGCAAACAACAAGTGCAGGATTCAAAAAATAGGAAATCATGCACGTCTGTGAAGTGAGTCACCGCAATAGCGACCCTTTGTGCAAAACAGTTTCATGCATGCGATAGTAGTGAGGTGTAAACAAAAACTGAAACCATGCTAGTTACAAGCTAGTATGCATGAAAATTAAAGCAAGCGCTCATTGAAATCAAGCAGACAGCATTGATACAAAGTGAAACACAAAAAGCACCAGAAATGTAGTGCAAGTCATGAGCAACAAGCTTACCCCAAGAAAGTTGAGTTGAATGTGCCAACGACTGTAATGTGGGATGCCAGAGCTGCAAGGTTTATGTGAGGAATGAGCTCTAGAGTGTCCAATTTATGAGCTTTGATAAGATCAAGGTTGGGACGCGCATGCCACAAATATAGGAAAAGCGACACTTGGTGGGAGGTTTCTGAGATGATGCTTGCATGTAACCTCTAGCTGCAAAAAATAGATCTTTGAATCAAGGGATGCCTTTGCATGCTACCTTGGGAGGAGCATCCCATGCATGCAAATCAATTTTGCTTGGTCACTTTCATGCAGAGAAAAAATCATGGACTTTCATGCAGAGAAAAGCGCACGCAAATGGGAAATCTTATCGTTGTTTCATGGTATTAGTCCGACAATTTTTGATCCTATGGTTTTGGTCCGTGGTATTTAGTCCTTGGTATTTGAACCTATGGTTTTGGGCCATGGTATCTCGTCATAAGTGTTGATCCCAAGTATTGGGTCCATGGTATTGAATTGTTATGGTTTTTGGTCTGTCCTATTGTGAAATGCCTAAGGCTATAAAAGAGGAAGGTGATCATTTGGCAAGGCATCTTCTGAATGATTGAATATCTGATAAAGTGCTAGATCTGGAATACTGTGATTGGATTATGGTGCAGAACTGGATCTGAATGTAGAAGGAACCTGAGCGCAAGGAGAAGGATAAGATCTATTGATGGGTCAAAATCTTAAGGCTGGAATAGTGGTATCTCTATATGATTTTGATATGTGATATGTGGTGCACGCTTGATCTATAAATCTAATAATCTGGGTTAACTAATATCTGAATGTTTGAAAGAATGAATTTATAGATCTATACGCAGGTCGGTATTGACATAGAAGCGTATGCACGCAGGTTTCTGAATAGAGAAGTAGCGTACATCTCTTGATTTATGTTCTGCTGCTTTTGGTTATTGCTATACTATTCTGGGTTTAGAAGTGGGGTGTGATTACTATTATTATGATCTGGGTACATTCGTCAGAGAAGTGTTTATTTTGATTCAGTTTTGATTGGTGAAAAGGTGATTGGTTGATGTAGAAATTCTTGATGTTATTTATGGATGCAGTCTGAAAATTTATGAAACGTGGTCCCTGGAAGAAAGAGAAGGTTGTAGCCTTCTGTAGGCCAGCACCTACGTACTAGTATCTTGGCTAGTGCAAGAGCTAAAGGGGGTTGTAGCTCCCTTCCAGGAGAAGCTGGAGAACGAGAGAGGGGTGTAGCTCTCTGCAGGTTGCAGCCTGTGTACTGGTAAAGGA